>CAJHQQ010001985.1:61042-76156 GCA_905132885.1 Moricandia moricandioides
TTGGTTTTCGGTCTTATTTCCCCCCCCCCCCCCCAAACACACACGCATGCATCGATGCAACTCTTCGCCTTACTTTATCTCTTCATCTCCTCCACTCCTGCGTCTTCCCTCAAAAACACAAACGTAACCTTCTATTCTTGTCCAATTAAATCGATGCAACTCTTCATCTCTCCCTATTTACTCAGACCATCAATAATGGTTTATTTCATGACCCCCACGACCCTCCTCGGTGTGTATATATTTACTGTTTGAGGCAGGAATCGCCACCTTTGACGAGCTCTGCCTAGGTGGGTGGTCTTCTTGGTTCATTGTTGGCCGGCGCCTCCGCTTATGGGATTCGGGTAACATGATGAGGAGTGGTGAATTTATGGCACTCACACTCTTGCTAGATGAAAAGGTATCAGAATCTTCACTGTATCACAAATGATATATTCCATCTCTATCTAATTAATACTCAAACTATTTGTTTCACGATTTCAATATTTTGTTTGACTAATCATGTTAAATAAAGGGAACGTCAACGGGTCTTTGCCTTTCTAGATAAAGGCCCTGACGTAAACATGGCATCAACGTCAAAACTGTTAACAACCTCATATCGGGTTATTTTAGAGAGTACGACTAAAACTGCTACAACACTAATAATGGGAGTATTGTCATCCCAACTATAAGTAATGGGATCCTAGACGGCTATTCTCATCTTTAAATCAAATCTTCTGGTATAATCCAAGCTTCCACAAAAAACTTGTGGTAACTTAGGAGTAGAAATGAGATTATTACTCTGTTGAAGCAGTGTCTGCCAGATCTTGCATTATTTTGGATTCTATTTAGGATGATGTGTTTCTTTGGCAAGTTGTTGATGCTTCTCCTTCAGATTATTTCTCTTCCTCAGCAACTTAGCTCTTCACCCTTCGGGTTTAGCCTTATCTTGGCACAAGGAGGTTTGGTTTAAAGGACTCCAAAACATGTGTTTCTCACTTGGATAACAGTTAGAGACTTGTTAACAACTAAAGACATTATGAGGGATTGGGGTATTGATGTTCCTAGCACATGTCTGTAATGCAATGTAGCTGAAGAAGACCACTCCAGAAAAAAAATGTTCGGGTAGTTACTAAATTGAACTATCAAGCTTCAAAAGAAATATCCAGTACAAGCTTGATCCTATGTCTCGGGCTCAACGTGAGAACCCAACTCTCCTATCTTCATTTTTCAGATTTGTAGTGGGTTCATGTAATCTTGGTTTGTTTATGGTGGCATGTGTGCCTTTATCACTCGTTATTCCAGTTGATTTCTTTGTTAAAAGGCCTACGTGTCTTGTGATATACCTTGTTATTTATCAGTTTTAGACCATCATTTGGACCCTCTTTGGAGTTTATTATGTGTGTATGGATTGTGTTTTAGAGTCTTTTCAGATCAAGGTACACTTTGAAGCAATATGGAGATCATGGAACTTGTCACAATATTGAGAAGAGATATTCAGTAGCTGTTCATGTTCAGCTAAGTACGAGTCGAATTCAAGTATGACCATCGATCGACGGAGCATCCTTGTTGTCGATTGGCGGACCACTAGCAGAGTATTGACCGACTTCAAGCCCAAGTAAAGATGAATTACGAGAATACCTCTGGATGAGTTTTGACCTAGTTTATATGGGTTTTGTCATTGTCTAGGCAAAAGGGAGACCACGATTTTTTTTTACAGTTTTTGTTTTCTTGCATTGAGTTTTTTATTAGTCTAATGGAGAAGATCTGAACTTCTTCAGAGATTTGTATTAGAACCTCATTTATTATTCTATGCATAATACTAGTTAGTTCATCATGTTTTTGATCATGTTTGAGTAATTCACATGTTAGATTTAGGGTTCATAATGGTACTGATGAATTAGACCGAACATTGGATTTCTATGATAAAGTAATATCAATATTTGGAATTGTCTTTAATGCTTGCGTTCTACAGTAGCTAACTAGAATCCTGAACTTAGGACATGGATAACTACGAGAGTAGGTTCTGTGTGAGAATTGATTTCATTGAGCTAGGTTGTTAGATGCATGCAAGAGCTAGTCTAATTAATATAGTGGACGAAATTCCTGTCTGATTAGCGTCGATCGACATCAGGCCTTATCCTTCGATCGACGGTGCACTTCTTGTCCGCATATGAGAGTTGGGACAAGAGGGGGTCAGACTAGTTAACATTTATTTTTCTCGTATATTAATAATTCCATGCATCCTATCTATTATAATTCACTTACCTGAAACCCTAGATCTACCGTTTTTCCATATTTGAATTCAATTTAGTATATTAGATAATTTACTATTCCTGGTAGACTTACAACCAAAACCAATAGTTTTAGCTTGCCTAGCATAATCTTTAGAGTTAAAGAAATCTATTATGTTCCCTCTTTGTATGTGGATTTGATCCCTAAGTAATACAATTTGACCTCTCTTGGTAAAAGTAGTTTGTAGGGTTAATTTGATAGATTGCATTATTAAGAGCATAAAACTTAACCCGCACGCTGTCAAATTTCGCGCCGTTTCCAGGAGCAAGGATCACCATTAGATTTATTTTCTAGGTTTAGTCTAAGCTTTTTCATTACTCCAAATTACTAATAATTTCTTTTTCTTGACTTTTAGACGCATACCCAACATTACTAGAAGCAATAAGAACCAGAAATTACTCTTCTCAGATCCAGTCGAACGCTCCATCCACAAAAAGATACCTCAAGCATAGATAGACAACATCATTTAACCACCGATCGATGCTTTTTCACAACAAACATCGATCGACATCACGACCAACATCGATCGACATCACCAACACGACATCGATCGACGGTAGTTCACGAGTGCAGATGGTTGTGACTTTAGTTTTGGTCCGAGATGAGAGAGGACTGACAGAGACAGAAGAAGAAGAAGAAGAAGAAGAAGAAGAAGAAGAAGAAGAAGAAGAAGAAGAAGAAGAAGAAGAAGAAGAAGAAGAAGAAGAAGAAGAAGAAGAAGAAGAAGAAGAAGAAGAAGAAGAAGAAGAAGAAGAAGAAGAAGAAGAAGAAGAAGAAGAAGAAGAAGAAGAAGAAGAAGAAGAAGAAGAAGAAGAAGAAGAAGAAGAAGAAGAAGAAGAAGAAGAAGAAGAAGAAGAAGAAGAAGAAGAAGAAGAAGAAGAAGAAGAAGATTTTATTGGTGAAATTTTCAGAGACAAGAAAATCAGAACTACAATAGAAACTCCTATGGTGGCAACAAGAGCAACTACAACCAGAGTTCAAAACAAATGCCCAGCAGCAACAACAACAGGACCTTTGGATATTCTTACCATACCCCAACTCGAGAGACATAGGAGAGCAAGTTAGAAGCTATGGCTGACAGAGTATTGGAGCACCAGCAGCAGATGACTGTGAATTTCAATGGAAAGATAGATGCTCTGTACATCAACCTCAACACAAAGTTTGAGACTCTCAGCACTCATGTCAAGAAGTTGGAGAATCAAGTGGTCTAGACAAGTGAGGCCATTCAGAGACATGAGACCCTGATTAAGGAGAAGGGGAAAGCTGGTCAGAAACACCACGTCAATGCTTTGATAGGTGATGTTTTTTGCTAAGAGGTGAAGAGAGAACAACTCCAAGAGGTGAAGAGCGAATAGCTCCACGAGGGAGATTTCTAAGTAAAAAGTGCTATGTCTTTCGGTAATTCTCAATGGTGTTGATCGACACCCATTGCTGAGCAGCGATCGACAGAACCCTCAGAGTTTGTAGCTTTGTGTGAGTCTTCGAACATCAATCAACGTCGAGATGTCAACATCGATCGACAGTCTTCAACAGCACAATCAGTTCGTCTACCTAGCCTGAATGCAAGCTTGTTTGTCAGACATTCGAGTATGGAGACTCCAGAACAGAAACACTAGAGCAAATGATAACAGGAAAAAACTCCAAAAAGAAGCAGAAGATTCCTAAACATATGTGCAAAAGCAACTAACAAAGAGATGGATAGCATTGCCAAAAGATTTTTAAAATTCCTTTAGATACTCAATTTGATGAAGAGTACTATACTTATAGATTGTGAATAATTTTTAGGGAATCCAAGGATACAGATGAGGACATAGAGTGCATGCTCAATGGCCTCAGAGAGAAGCTGAAGAAGATGATCACTCTCAATAAGAAAAGTGACCCTGGAAAGTTCGTGGTTCCATGTATTTTCAAAGGTCACGAGTATCCCAATGACTTTGCAATACCGGATCATCAGTCATCATCATGCCTGGAGCTAAGGCAGAGAAGCTGAGCCTGAAAGTGGAGCCTTCCAGTGATTCAATCACTTTTGTGAATTGCTCCAAGGTGAATTCAGGAGTGATAGCTAAAGACGTCCCAGTGCAGATTTGCAACGCCTTAGTCCCAGTAGACTTCCATGTGATGGATATCAAGATTGACTAGAACTCTTCCCTACTCCTTTGAAGAGCATTCATGGAAAGAGTGGAAGCTATCTGCGACATGAAGACAAACATGTTTTATTTATCCTTAATAGATACAAATAATTTTTATGAACCTGTTAAAGTCAATAACAAGGCTACTCTGATAGAATTGGGTGAGGATCCAGGTTTAATTGCTACATGCTTCTGCAATTACGAGCAAGAGGAGGAGTCTATGGAGATAGCATCGATTGATACCAAACCTTTAACCTCGGTAGACGACACCTACATACAGACACTAAACGGAACCCACCCTTCAGATTTGATTGATACTCAACTTCAACAATCGGTCGACGGTCTCAGCATACAACAATCGGTCGATTTCAAACCTCAACCATCAATTGAAAATCATGCCACAAATCAGAACAAAGAAGACAGTCCAGAAGACATTGCTACACTGGACATCAATATTGTGAGATGGCACCAGAGAACACCAACCCAGATTACAAAGAAATTTATCCAGAAGAAGCAATTGAGCATTATATATTTGAGTTCTGGAAGTCTAGAGACTTCAGCCGGTTGAACGAAACCAAAGATCCAAAATCGATCGATAAGTGATATGTTGTGTTTCTGACACCTTGTATATGTGTTTTCTAAATCGTTTTCAGTTATTTCTAGAGTTTTCTCAGTTTGTTTTGAGTCATTTCAGGTCTGGAGTCGGGCAGGTTGCTAAAGGGAAGACAAATGAAAAAGAAGAAGGAAATATGGAAGTTTTCTACCGCAGAGCACCTAAACGGAGCAACCACCTGCTTGCTCCCGAAAAATATGAAAACTTCTGAGATAATTCGGCATTTGCCCTAGATACTCTATTTTTCTGACCCTAGCAGTCGACGTCTCCCTTATAAAAAGCATGTCATCCCTATTTTCTATTTTGTACCTTAGTTTTTACAAAAGAAACTTGTTGAGACTTGTTTTTGGGCGATTTAGCTATTCTTGCAAGGGCGAAGGCTTCTCTTCTTTGTTTTTATAGAAGAACTCCCTGAAACGTCTCTTTATTATTGAATAGTATATGTATTATTCATTCATGATCTGCGTGTTTCTTTGTGTGATGAGCGAGTAGTCGATTTGCTTAGTCTAGGGTGTTAGGGTGTTGGATCTATGAGCTGAACATAGATAAGTAATCTATTGACTGTCTTTATTCACTTTTGCTCTTAATGCTTACATTAGATTGATCACCTAGTGTATGATCCTAGGTTAACCTATTCATCAAAATTTAAATAGGTTGCTAGACATAAATTGAATAATCTTTGCATCCCTAGCCAGCGAGAGTAGATGTTAGGGTGTATCGTGAACCTATCAGACTTGAAAACTAATGCTCGTGGTCGTGCTTCAGCCCACGCAAGAGTTTAGGACTTCTGAGACCGATCCACAAAGGGAGCAGCACGACGAGAGTGGGTTGTTCTATCTTGAGTATTCCGAGTTCTAAACTAGTTTCCAACTGAACTTGAATAATTACTTGACTCAAAAGTATCCAACATACGAATTAAACCACTTTAGGCTAGCATCCTTATAACCTAAATCACACACCACCTTGCTCTCTGTGAATTTTCAGTTTAGAACACTCGATTGTTTTAGCGTGAAATTGAACCCATAAAAGTAAAGTGTAAAATGGTCCTCTGGAATTGAATCATAAATATTACAACAATCACTGTTAACTTGACAGTAGCAAGATCCAATTTTAGTATGTCAATAAGACTCGTCTACCATCGATCGATGGTCTCATCAAATATGGATCTAGAGCTTTTTCCAACAACAACCGAAGAAGATTTCATTGGGAGAAGAGAGATGAGTATAAATTTTACGGAGATGAGAATGGCAACGCACGAATGGCAGAATCATCAATGTGTCTAAGGACTATATTAGGGAGATTCTTGAGAGATGCATGAATATACTCGTCTATGTTTGCCGGAGTATGCCGCAGACATTCGCAGAGCCAGACCAGACACATCAACTTACAGCAAACAAGAAGTTGACAACATAGTACAAGAATTTTACAGAGCCCATTAGATGATTATGGATGACTATTACAAGAGGCTTGATGACATGTACCACCCGTTCAACAACAGTATTGGTTGGTTAACCATGTGCATGGAAGAGATGAAGCAGAAGATGAACTATACTCATCAGATTATTCAACAACAACAATCGATCGGAGCAGTTAGTTCAACATCGACCGACGACAACACTAGGCCATCGATCGATAATCATTACACAGCATTTAGGCAAAGGCTGGTAATAGAGAAGTGATTTGAATACAAGTTTGATGGAGTTTACTTTTCTCAAGACTTGATGAGGGATATTATCTACCGGAGATTGGATGGTATTCAGGGCCCACAGATGCCAGGCTTCACACACTGATGGGATGAATTCAAACACTCCAGGAAAGGATGAGTACATTGGAGACTGCTCAGATAAGGATGGACAACCAGAGAACCGAAGGAGAAGAAGTTGTGAGGAGCTTCATCAGTGCATGGTTTAAGACGAATAGAGAGTATGTGGATACTTGCTTTCCACATTGGTTCGATGAACCGCCTTACTAGTCCAGAAGTCCAAACGCGGAGCTTAAGACTATAACCAAGCGCTGAGTGGGAGTAAACCCACTATGTAGTAAGTTTTAATTTGGGTTTTCATTATTTAGTTATTAATTATGGTTTTTATTTATTTACTTTAGGTTTTCAAAGAAGAAGTAGAAAAGTTCGACACCACTATCGGTCGACATCAACACTTCACCATCGGTCGACGACTTGGATGGTTTACCATCGGTCGACAGTCATTACTCACCATCGGTCGACACTCCTTACGGAGTTTGGTAACTTCAACTTTCTCTCTACTTGTACTTATGATTTAGTTTTTTCCCTTAACCAGACCAGACGGGATACCACTGGGGACAGTGTTATTTAAGTTTGGTGGAGGTTTGCTGATGCTTTTATTTATTTTGAGCTTTTATTTGTTATATTTACTTAATTTTTTTGAAAAATTTTTATTGACTCAAGAAGGGGATTATGATCAGAACTTATTTATTGACTAACTACACTATAGCATCGCTCTTAGACATGTTGATTGCAGAGATTACTAGAAATGCCAAATTGGATCATCATGCCATTAGATCGCACTTACTAAGATAGTTTGAAGGAACCAAAGCTAATCTCCAACCTAATACTGACTATTTTTATTGCTTTGGTGCTTAGCATACATCGGATCGGATTCCTCTGCAAGTTTTTAAGGTACTGGTCTCTGTATTTCTGATTCCCTTCTCTCTCTCTCTCTCTCTCTCTCTCTCTCTCTCTCTCTCTCTCTCTCTCTCTCTCTCTCTCTCTCTCTCTCTCTCTCTCTCTCTCTCTCTCTCTCTCTCTCTCTCTCTCTCTCTCTCTCTTCAGCATCTATAAAAAGAAAATATTGAGATGATTTCTTGAGATGAAGAAGGGTAGGTACATTACCGATGACCTCACTATTCTAATTCAAAGGAATGATCACACATTGTTGGAAGTGAGGGGTAAGTACATTACCGATGACCCCACTATTCACCTACAAATTTGACCAAAAAAAATCGAAAATAAGATGGCAAGATGGACTGTACCAGCATCATTGTACATTGAGTTTGAGATCTAAAAAGATTCAGAGAAGAGAGAAAAGAGGGAACAAAGATCAAAAAAGACTTTATACATGTGTATGCAGATTTGCAAGAGTTGAACCCATAGTTCTTTGATCGATAATCCCAAGGTAAAGCCCAAAGAAATGAGATCAGTAGAGAGGTGAGTCAAATTAATATTTGTTGAATTGGTCATAGAATGGATTTGATTGATGTACTAGGATAGGGCATCTAGAGTTTCTCTTTGATTAGCATAATTTTATGTAGTTTCAATATAGTAGGGGTGATATTTATAGTTATACATTATGTAAGTCCCCGCTTTTCAAACCTCTTTCGCAGACTACCTTTTTTTTTGGTTGAAGACAAGCAAAAAGTTAAGTCTGGGGAGTTGATATACCCTGTTATTTACCAGTTTCAGACCATCATTTGGACCTTATTTGGAGTCTATTATGTGTGTCTGGACTGTGTTTTTCTTTGCAGGTCCAGGTACGTTTTGGAGCATTATGGAGATCATGGAGCTTGTTAGAGTATTAAGAAAAGATATCTAGTAGATGTTCACATTCAGCTAAGTACGAGCCAAAGTCAAGCATGACTATTGATCGACAGAGCATTCTTACTCTCGATCGATTGCCCACTCGCAGAGTATTGGCCAACTTCAAGCCCAAATCAAGATGAATTACTAGAATACCCCTTGATGGGGTTTGACCTAGTTTATATGGGTTTTTCCATTGTTTAGGCAGATTGGAGACCATGATTTATTTTACAGTTTTTAGTTTTGTTGCATTGAGTTTTTTTAGTAGTCTAGGGAAGAATATTTGAACTCCTTTAGATATTTGTATTGGAATCATTTATTATTCTATGCATTATATTATTGATATAGCCTATTTATTACCAGTTTTATGCCATGTTATAGGCTCTGATTAGGGTTTATTATGTGTGTATATACTATATTTTAGGGTCTTTACAGGTCCATGTACGGTTTGGACATATATGGAGATACTTGGAGCTTTTGGGGCATTTAGAGGAGAAGAATATGTATTTGGACAGTTAGAGAGTCGAAATACAATACACTCGTTGATCGACGACACTACCTTGGCGTCGAGCGATGTTACAAGACCAAGGTCGATCGATTTTGCACACTTGTTATCGACCGATAGCCAAATCACATACAGCCGATTTCAAGCCCAAGTTAAAGACAAATGACGAAGATGCCTTGGACGAGTTTTGACCTAGATTTTAGGGTTTTATATTATGCTTTATGTATTACACAAAAAAAAGTGTGTGCTGAGTTGTGTGCACAAGTGTGTGGAAAACATTATAGTTATAGGATTTTCTATGGGAGAAGATTCATAAATCCTTAAAGGGAGATTTGTATTGGAACCCCAATATTTATCTATGCATTATACTCAGACTATTTTTCTTGCTTTGATTATGTCTGAGTAGTTATCAACTAGATTTAGGGTTGAATGATAGCAATCATGGATTAGCCCAAACGTAGGGTTGCTAGGTTAAGTTAATATCCATCAATTGAGTTGTGCTTAATGCTTGCATTCTAGAATAGCTAACTAGGATCTCGAAAGTATGACATGGATGACTACGAGAGTAGGTTATGTGCAATAATATACTCCATTGAACTAGGTTGTTAGGCGCATGCGAGAGCTGGTCTAATTATCTTGGTGAACTTATCAAATCTCGTTCACACTTCCTTCTGATTTCACCATCGATCGACATCATGCCTTAGTCGTCGATCGATGGTCTTTTCTTTTTCTCGCATACGAGAGTTGGAGTTAAAGGGTCAGAAAAGTTAATATTTGAGTTCAACAATATTTACATTTTTGGGCTTCCTATACCCTATAATCTATTAATCTTGAAACTAGGTCTAGCATATTTACATTTGCATCTAGTTAGTTTAATAGCATATTTCTATATTCATATTATTGTCATATTTCCATATTGCATCTATACCTCTTGATAAGGAATATTTTCTTAACTGATTATTTGCTACTAATGTATATATTTACCTAGCTTAGTCTTCCGAAATAAGAAATCTATTGTGTGTCGTTGCTCTTTGTGGATTCGATCCCTAAGTACTACACATAATCTCTCTTGGCAAGAGTATTATTTGTGTGTTAAGATTAGGTATAATGTGATAGTTAGTTCTTTAGGATATTCATACCTTGCTATAGCAATAAACACACCATGTCAAATTTGGCGCCGTTGCTGGGGAGCATTGATAACCATTTGATAATTTCTAGGACTTAGTCTAGGTTTGTTTTTACTTTTAAGTTACTACACTTTTGTTTTTCTTTTTTTTTCAGGTACATGCAAAAGTGTACCAAGAGCAATAAAGGACAAGAAATACTATTCTTGGACCCAGAGAAACTCGAACGTACGATCCGCAAAGAAAGACGACAAGCATCGATCGATAGGACCTACCGAGCGTCGACCGACACTTCTTTACGGACGCATCGACCGACATCACAAGTCGAACATCGAACTATATTGATCACAGAACATCGATCGACAACAACTTACATGCATCAATCGACAGTAGCAGACAGATTCAGATGGTTGCGACTTTAGTATTGGTTCAGGATGAGAATGGATACTTGCATGACCTCAACGGTCATCTGCGTAATTCACCAGGTCATAAGATAGATGATCATGGGACTGTAATCCCTGATACAGAAGTAGAGACGGAAGCAGACGCTGCAGTAGCTCAACCTAAAGCTAATGCCCAAGTTGCGCAAAGAACACTGGCTTACTACAACCGTCCAGACCAGTTCTACGCCAACAGATCCGATATTCACCCTCCAACGTTTCAGAGAAACAATTTTGAGATAAAGCTCGCTTTCTATGGACTTGTAGCGTAGATGCCTTACCATGGGTTGAAACATGAGTATCCTATGAATCATCTGGAGCGATTTGAGGATCTAGCGACTGCTATTAAAGCCCATAGAGTCCCTGAGGACTATCTTTTTTGTAAGCTCTTCAAGTACTCACTTGCTGGAGAAGCTTCATATTGGCTTAAGCAGCTACCACCATGATCTCTGACATCCGGGACTGGCATCAAGAACGCTTTCGTGCGTAACTTTTTTGATGATGCTAGAGATGAAGATCTGAGGTGCAAGATTGCAACTTTTTCACAAGAACCTTCAGTCTTTCAGAAACTCCTGGATCAGATTCAAGTCATACAAGAGAGATTGTCCACATCATGGGTTCAACGAAGTGCAGCTTCTTAGCACTTTCTTCAGAGGTATTGGATTACATATCAGATGGCTTTCGACACAGCTAGTGAGGGAAATTTCAGCACTAGAAGTCCTGAAGAAGCTACGAGATTGATTGAGAATCTGGCATCCAGCAGCAGTACCAAGAACACATATTTTGAGAGGAGAAAATCAACTCCAGCTGTGAGCAAGGAGCATATTGAAGAGGTCAAGGAAAAACTGGATAGTGTTCAGAAATTTCTCAAGAAGCAAGTTACTTTTGCAGAAGTAGAAGCAATAGAGTCTATAGATGATGAGATTGAATAAGGGGATGTGAACTACATTGATGGGAATGGTTTCCAGTCCAGGTTTCAACAGGAACTCCTATGGGAGTTGTCAAAGGAGTAACTTTAATTAGGGAACACATCAAAAACCCTTCAACAACAACAAGACTTATGGATCTTCTTACTACCAGAATACTCCTCCAGAAGCTCACGAAGCAAGATCGAAGCAATGGTTGACAGAGTTTTAGAGGGACGGCAGAAGATGACAGTAGACTTCAATGGAAATATAGATGGTCTGTAGCTCAACCTCAATACCAAGTTCAAAAACCTCAGCACCCATGTGAAGAAGTTGGAGAATCAAGTGATGCAAAAAAGTGAAACCATTAGGAGGCATGAGAGCCGTATCAAGGAGAAAATGGAGGTTGGACAGAAGCACCACGTCAATGCATTGATTGATGATGATTTTGGCAGGAAGTTAAGAGAGAGAAGCTCCAAGAAAGAGATTTTCGTGTGAAAAGCTATATGTCATTCGGCAGTTCCCATTGGTGCCGATCGACACCAAGCAATGACCATCGATCGACGACGATTCCTGACGTATCAGTGGCTTCGTTGTAATTGACTAATGTCAATCGACACAAAGTTCAGAGCATCAATCGACAGATGAGAGAACCAGTTCGACTGCCGAACATCAATGCGAGTTTGATTGTGCGTCTGACCGTGGCGGTTTCAGAATAGAATACAGACACGTCTGAAGCTATGGATCTTGATAGAGAAGATGAGGGACACTCCAAAAGGAAGCAAAAGATCCCCAAACATCCCTATAGATATTTCTTTTGATGAAGCTTATTTTACTCACAGATTGTGGATCTTTTTCAGAGAAACATGGGAGACAAATGGTGATATAGAAATCATGTTCAATCATCTCAGAGAGAAGATGAAGCAAATGACTTGTCTGAGGAAGAAAAGTGATCCTGGAAAGTTCGTGGTTCCATGCTTCATCTAGGGCAAAAAATATCCTCATGCCCTCTGTGATACTGGATCATCAGTGAGCGTTATGGCAAGGACTATGGCAGAGGATCTGAACCTCAAAGTGGAACCCTTCAATGCTTCTTCAAATTTGTAGATTGCTCAAGAGTGAACTTAGAAGGATGGTATAAGATGTTCCAGTGCAGATTTACAACACTCTAATCCCAGTATACTTCCATGTGATGGACATCAGGATAGATTGGAACTCCTCACTACTACTTGAAAGAGAATTCATGGCCACTATGGGAGTTATCTGTGATATGAAGTTAAACATGTGTATCTATCTCTAATTGATCAAAATATTTTTTATGAACCTGTTAAGAATAAGAACAAAGCTACTTTGATTGAATTGTGTAATGATGCAGAGCTTGTGGCCACATGCTTCTGCGATTATGAGTTCAATGAGGAGTCGGAAGATGGAGCATCGATCGATACCCAACCCAGACAATCGATCGATGACACTACCTTGGCGTCGACCGATGTTACAAGACCAAGGTCGATCGATGCTTCACACTTGCTATCGATCGACATCCAAATCACAAACAACCTATTTCAAGCCCAAGTTAGAGACAAGTAAGAAAGATGCCATTGACGATTTTTTACCTAGATTTTAGGGTTTTATATTTATGTTTTATGTATTACACAAAAAGTTTGTGAAGAGTTGTGTGCACAAGTGTGTGGAAAACATTAGAGTTTTAGGATTTTCCATGGGAGAAGATTCATAACTCCTTAAAGGGATATTTGTATTGGAACCCTAATATTTTATCTATGCATTATATTCAGACTATTGTTCTTGCTTTTATTATGTCTGAGTAATTATCAAATAAATTTAGGGTTTAATGATAGCAATCATGGATTAGCCCAAAAGTAAGGTTGCTAGGTTAAGTTAATATCCATCAATTGAGTTGTGCTTAATGCTTGCATTCTAGAGTAGCTAACTAAGATCTTGAAAGTAGGACATGGACGACTACGAGAGTAGGTTATGTGCCAGAACAGACTCCAATTGAACTAGGTTGTTAGGCGCATGCGAGATCTGGTCTAATTAGCTTGGTGAACTTATCAAATCTCGTTCCTTCTGATTTCACCGTCGATCGACATCAGGCCTTAGCCGTCGATCGATGGTCTTTCCTTTTACTTGCATACGAGAGTTGGAGTTAAAAGGGTCAGAATAGTTAATATTTGAGTTCTAAAATATTTACATTTATGTGCTTCCTATACCCTATAATCCATTAATCTTGAAACCCTATGTCTAGCATATTTACATTTGCATCTAGTTAGTTTAATAGCATATTTCCATATTCATATTATTATAATATTTTCATATTATTATAATATTTCCATATTGCATTTATACCTCTTGATAAAGAATATTTCCTTAATTGATTATTTGCTATTAATATATATATATATATATATATATATATATATATATATATATATACCTAATTTAGTCTTTAAGAAGTAAGAAATCTATTGTGTGTCATTGCTCTCTGTGGATTTGATCCCTAAGTACTACACTTGATATCTCTTTGCAAGAGTGTTATTTGAATGTTAAGATTAGGGTTAATTTGATAATTAATTGTTTAGGATATTAATATCATGCTAAAACAATAAACACACTATGTCAGTTATTCAGTTCATCTTGTTTTCTTTGATCATGTCTGAGTAATTCACCTGTTAGATTTAAGGTTCATAATGGTACTATGAATTAGCCCCAAAATAGGATTGGTAGGATGAAGTAATATCAGTCTTTGGAATTGTTTTTAATGCTTGCGTTCTAGAGTAGCTAACTAGAAACTTGAACTTAGGACATGGACAACTACAAGAGTAGGTTATGTGCCAGAATTTATTTCATTGAGCTAGGTTGTTACATGCATGTGAGAGCTGGTCTAATTAACATAGTGGACAAACTTCAAGTCTGATTAGCGTCAATCGACATCGGGCCTTAGCCGTCGATCGACAGTGCCCTTCTCTGTCCGCATACGAGAGTTGGGACAAGAGGGGTCGGACTAGTTAACATTTTTGTTCGCATATTAATAATTCCATGCATCTTATCCATTATAATTCATTTGCCTGGAACCCTAGATCTACCATTTTTCCATATTTGCATTCATTTTAGTATTTTAGATAGTTTCCTATTCCTTGTAGACTTACAACCAAAACCAATATTTATAGTTTGCCTAGATTAACCATTAGAGTTAAATAAATCTATTGTTTGCTCTCGCTCTCTGTGGATTCGATCCCTAAGTACATCAATTTGATATCTCTTGACAAGAGTAATTCGTAGGGTTAATTTGATAGATTGCATTATTAAGAGCATAAACTTTAACCCGCACGCTGTCACCTTGCTAATGGTTAGATAGGATATTTCTGTTTTCCCATATGTGGGACAAGAGTAGGTTGTATTAAGTTAAGAATTTTATGGACAAAAAAAATTATGATGATGCAGTTGTCTGAAATAACAATAAATTGTTCGCTTAGTTTCTCCTCAGAAGTGGGCTTACGGGCCTAAATTCATCCCTCCCATTTTATTTTTAACTTTGCAATTAACTTTCAAAATTACG
>CAJHQQ010001986.1:0-76143 GCA_905132885.1 Moricandia moricandioides
TGTCCAAATAAACCTTCTTACATCTTGATTCATTCTGGTTTGATTAGAATCAAGAAGAAATTGCCAAATCTCCAAACAGGGTAAACTGGAATCACTTCGGTTAAAAGTGGGATAACTTCTTCATCATAACTCCTATGATATTGATTCAACTTCAGGGTGATGCTACACTGATTTATGAGTCCAAATCAAGCTTCTTACATCGTGATTCATTCTGGTTTTATTAGTATCGAGAAGAAATTGTCAAATCTCCAAATAGGGCAAACTGGAATCACTTCGGTTAAAAGTGGGATAACTTCTTCATCATAAGTCCAATGATATTAATTCAACTTCAGGATTATTCTACACTGATTTATGAGTCCAAATCAATATTCTTACATCTTGATTCATTCTGGTTTGATTAGAATCAAGAAGAAATTGCCAAATCTCCAAACATGATAAACTGGAATCACTTCGTTTAAAAGTGGAATAACATCTTCATCATAAATCCTATGATATTGATTCAACTTCAGGATGATTCTACAATGATTTATGAGTCCAAATCAAGCTTCTTACATTGTGATTCATTCTGGTTTTATTAGTATCAAGAATAAATTGTCAAATCTCCAGATAGGATAAACTGGAATCACTTCGTGTTAAAATTGGAATAAGATCTTTATAATAACTCCAATGATATTGATTCAAATTCAGGATGATTCTACACCGATTTATGAGTCCAAATCAATATTCTTACATCTTGATCATTCTGATTTGATTAGAATCAAGAAGAAATTGTCAAATCTCCAAACAGGGTAAACTGGAATCACTTCGGTTAAAAGTGGGATAACTTCTTCATCATAAGTCCAATGATATTAATTCAACTTCAGGATTATTCTACACTGATTTATGAGTCCAAATCAATATTCTTACATCTTGATTCATTCTGGTTTGATTAGAATCAAGAAGAAATTGTCAAATCTCCAGACAGGATAAACTGGAATCACTTCGTGTTAAAACTGGAATAAGATCTTATCATAACTCCAATGATATTGATTCAAATTAAGGATGATTCTACACCGATTTATGAGTCCAAATCAATCTTTTACATCTTGATTCATTCTGATTTTGATTAGAATCAAGAAGAAATTATCAAATCTCCAAACAGGGTAAACTGGAATCACTTCGGTTAAAAGTGGGATAACTTCTTCATCATAATTCCAATGATATTGATTAAAATTCAGGATGATTCTACACTGATTTATGAGTCCAAATCATGATTCGTTCATCGTGATTCAATCTGGTTTTATTTGTATCAAGAAGAAATTCCAAATCTCCAAACATTGGTAAACTGGAATCACTTTTCGGTTAAAAGTGGGATAACTTCTTCATCATAACTCCTATGATATTGATTCAACTTCAGGATTATTCTACACTGATTTATGAGTCTAAACCAAGCTTCTTACATCGTGATTCATTCTGGTTTTATTAGTATCAAGAATAGATTGTCAAATCTCCAAACATGGCAAACTGGAATCACTTCGGTTAAAAGTGGGACAACTTCTTCATCATAAGTCCAATGATATTAATTCAACTTCAGGATTATTCTACACTGATTTATGAGTCCAAATCAATATTCTTACATCTTGATTCATTCTGGTTTGATTAGAATCAAGAAGAAATTGCCAAATCTCCAAACAGGATAAACTGGAATCACTTCGTTTAAAAGTGGAATAACATCTTCATCATAACTCCTATGATATTGATTCAACTTCAGGATTATTCTACACTGATTTATGAGTCCAAATCAAGCTTCTTACATCGTGATTCATTCTGGTTTTATTAGTATCAAGAATAAATTGCCAAATCTCCAAACAGGACAAACTGGAATCACTTCGGTTAAAAGTGGGATAACTTCTTCATCATAACTCTAATGATATTGATTCAACTTCAGGGTGATTCTACACTGATTTATGAGTCCAAATCAATATTCTTACATATTGATTTATTCTGGTTTGATTAGAATCAAGAAGAAATTGCCAAATCTCCAAACAGGGTAAACTGGAATCACTTCGGTTAAAAGTGGAATAACATCTTCATCATAACTCCTATGATATTGATTCAACTTCAGGGTGATTATCACTGGATTTATGATCCAAATAAACCTTCTTACATCTTGATTCATTCTGGTTTGATTAGAATCAAGAAGAAATTGTCAAATCTCCAGACAGGATAAACTGGAATCACTTCGTGTTAAAACTGGAATAAGATCTTTATCATAACGCCAATGATATTGATTCAAATTCAGGATGATTCTACACGATTTATGAGTCCAAATAAATCTTCTTACATCTTGAT
Organism: Moricandia moricandioides; assembly: GCA_905132885.1. Lineage (NCBI taxonomy): Eukaryota > Viridiplantae > Streptophyta > Magnoliopsida > Brassicales > Brassicaceae > Moricandia > Moricandia moricandioides. The sequence continues at coordinate 2,332 of CAJHQQ010001986.1, forward strand.
TAATTCTGATTTTGATTAGACTCAAGAAGAAATTATCAAATCTTCAAACAGGGTAAACTGGAATCACTTCGGTTAAAAGTGGGATAACTTTCTTCATCATACTCCAATGATAATTGATTCAACTTCAGGATGATTCTACATGTTTTATAAGTCCAAAACAAGGCTTCTTTCATCGTGATTCATTCTGGTTTTATTTGTATCAAGAAGAAATTCCAAATCTCCAAAACATTGGTAAACTGGAATCACATTCGGTTAAAAGTGGGATAACTTCTTCATCATAACTCCAATGATATTGATTCAACTCCAGGGTGATTCTACACTGATTAATGAGTCCAAATCAATCTTCTTACATCGTGATTCATTCTGGTTTTATTAGTATCAAGAATAAATTGCCAAATCTCCAAACAGGGTTAACTAGGATCACTTCAGTTAAAAGTGGGATAACTTCTTCATCATAAATCCGATGATATTGATTCAACTTCAGGATGATTCTAAACTGATTTATGAGTCCAAATCAAGATTCTTACATCTTGATTCATTCTGGTTAGATTAGAATCAAGAAGAAATTGCCAAATCTCCAAATAGGGCAAACTGGAATCACTTCGGTTAAAAGTGGGATAACTTCTTCATCATAAGTCCAATGATATTAATTCAACTTCAGGATTATTATACACTGATTTATGAGTCCAAATCAATATTCTTACATCTTGATTCATTCTGGTTTGATTAGAATCAAGAAGAAATTGCCAAATCTCCAAACAGGATAAACTGGAATCACTTCGTTTAAAAGTGGAATAACATCTTCATCATAAATCCTATGATATTGATTCAACTTCAGGATGATTCTACAATGATTTATGAGTCCAAATCAAGCTTCTTACATTGTGATTTATTCTGGTTTTATTAGTATCAAGAATAAATTGCCAAATCTCCAAACATGGCAAACTGGAATCACTTCGGTTAAAAGTGGGATAACTTTTTCATCATAACTCTAATGATATTGATTCAACTTCAGGGTGATTCTACACTGATTTATGAGTCCAAATCAATATTCTTACATATTTATTTATTCTGGTTTAATTAGAATCAAGAAGAAATTGCCAAATCTCTAAACAGGGTAAACTGGAATCACTTCGGTTAAAAGTGGAATAACTTCTTCATCATTACTCCAATGATATTGATTCAACTTCAGGGTGATTCTACACTTATTTATGAGTCCAAATCAAGATTCTTACATATTGATTTATTCTGGTTTGATTAGAATCAAGAAGAAATTGCCAAATCTCCAAACAGTGTAAACTGGAATCACTTCGGTTAAAAGTGGAATAACATCTTCATCATAACTACTATGATATTGATTCAACTTCAGCGTGATTATCCACTGATTTATGGGTCCAAATAAAGCTTGTTACATCTTGATTCATTCTGGTTTGATTAGAATCAAGAAGAAATTGCCAAATCCCCAAACAGGATAAACTGGAGTCACTTCGGTTAAAAGTGGGATAACCTCTTCATCATAACTCATCTGATCTTGATTAAACTTCAGGGTGATTCAAAACTGATTAATGAGTCCAAATAAAGCTTCTTACATCGTTATTCATTCTGGTTTTATTAGTATGAAGAAGAAATTGCCAACTCTGCAAACAGGGAAACTGGAATCACTTCGGTTAAAAGTGGGATAACTTCTTCATCCTAACTCCAATGATATTGATTCAACTTCAGGGTGATTATCCACTGATTTATGAGTCCAAATAAAGCTTCTTACATCTTGATTCATTCTGGTTTGATTAGAATCAAGAAGAAATTGTCAAATCTCCAAACAGGATAAACTGGAGTCACTTCGGTTAAAAGTGAGATAACTTCTTCATCATAACTCCTATGATATTGATTCAACTTCAGGGTGATTCTACACTGATTAATGAGTCCAAATCAAGCTTCTTACATCGTGATTCATTCTGGTTTTATTAGTATCAAGAATAAATTGTCAAATCTCCAAACAAGGTTAACTGGGATCACTTCGGTTAAAAGTGGAATAACATCTTCATCATAACTCATATGATATTGATTCAACTTCAGGGTGATTCTACACTGATTTATGAGTCCAAATCAAGCTTCTTACGTCTTGATTTATTCTGTTTTGATTAGAATCAATAAAAATTGCTAAATCTCCAAACAGGTATAATGGAATCACTTCGGTTAATAGTGGAATAACTTCTTCATCATAACTCCTATGATCTTGATTCAACTCCAGGGTGATTCTACACTGATTTATGAGGCCAAATAAATATTCTTACATATTGATTTATTCTGGTTTGAGTAGAATCAAGAAGAAATTGCCAAATCTCCAAACAGGGTAAACTGGAATCACTTCGTGTTAAAACTGGAATAAGATCTTTATCATAACTCCAATGATATTGATTCAAATTCAGGATGATTCTACACCGATTTATGAGTCCAAATCAAGCTTCGTACATCTTGATTCATTCTGGTTTTGATTAGAATCAAGAAGAAATTGTCAAATCTCTAAACAGGGTAAACTGGAATCACTTCGGTTAAAAGTGGAATAACTTCTTCATCATAACTCCAATGATATTGATTCAACTTCAGGATGATTCTATACTGATTTATGAGTCCAAATCAAGATTCTTTCATCATGATTCATTCTGGTTTTATTTGTATCAAGATGAAATTGCCAAATCTCCAAACATGGTAAACTGGAATCACTTTCGGTTAAAAGTGGGATAACTTCTTCATCATAACTCCTATGATCTTGATTCAACTTCAGGATTATTCTACACTGATTTATGATTCTAAATCAAGCTTTTTACATAGTGATTCATTCTGGTTTTATTAGTATCAAAAATAGATTGCCAAATCTCCAAACAGGGCAAACTGGAATCACTTCGGTTAAAAGTGGGATAACTTCTTCATTCATAAACTCCAATGATATTGATTGGAACTTGCAAAGGGTGATCTACACTGTTATTTTGAGCCAAATCAGATTTCTTCCATATTGATTTATTGTGGTTTGATTAGAATCAAGAAGAAATTGCCAAATCTCCAAACAGTGTAAACTGGAATCACTTCGGTTAAAAGTGGAATAACATCTTCATCATAACTACTATGATATTGATTCAACTTCAGCGTGATTATCCATTGATTTATGAGTCCTAATAAAGCTTCTTACATCTTGATTCATTCTGGTTTGATTAGAATCAAGAAGAAATTGTCAAATCTCCAAACAGGGTAAATTGGAGTCACTTCGGTTATTCTACACTGATTTATGAGTCCAAATCAAGATTCTTACATATTGATTTATTCTAGTTTGATTAGAATCAAGAAGAAATTCTCAACTCTCCAAATCAATGATATTGATTCAACTTCAGGATTATTCTACACTGATTTATGAGTCCAAATCAATATTCTTACATCTTGATTCATTCTGGTTTGATTAGAATCAAGAAGAAATTCCCAACTCTCCAAACAGGGCAAACTGGAATCACTTCGGTTAAAAGTGGAATAACATCTTCATCAAAACTCCTATGATATTGATTCAACTTCAGGGTGATTATCCACTGATTTATGAGTCCAAATAAACCTTCTTACATCTTGATTCATTCTGGTTTGATTAGAATCAAGAAGAAATTGCCAAATCTCCAAACAGGATAAACTGGAATCACTTCGTGTTAAAACTGGAATAAGATCTTATCATAACTCCAATGATATTGATTCAAATTAAGGATGATTCTACACCGATTTATGAGTCCAAATCAATCTTTTACATCTTGATTCATTCTGATTTTGATTAGAATCAAGAAGAAATTATCAAATCTCCAAACAGGGTAAACTGGAATCACTTCGGTTAAAAGTGGGATAACTTCTTCATCATAACTCCAATGATATTGATTCAAATTCAGGATGATTCTACACTGATTTATGAGTCCAAATCAAGCTTCTTACATCGTGATTCATTCTGGTTTTATTAGTATCAAGAATAAATTGCCAAATCTCCAAACAGGGGAAACTAGAATCACTTCGGTTAAAAGTGGGATAACTTCTTCATCATAACTCCAAAGATATTGATTCAACTTCAGGATGATTCTACACTGTTTTATGAGTCCAAAACAAGCTTCTTTCATCCTGATTCATTATGGTTTTATTTGTATCAAGAAGAAATTTCCAAATCTCCAAACATAGTAAACTGGAATCACATTCGGTTAAAAGTGGGATAACTTCTTCATCATAACTGCAATGATATTGATTCAACTCCAGTGTGATTCTACACTGATTAATGAGTCCAAATCAAGCTTCTTACATCGTGATTCATTCTGGTTTTATTAGTATCAAGAATAAATTGTCAAATCTCCAAACAGGGTTAACTGGGATCACTTTAGTTAAAAGTGGGATAACTTCTTCATCATAAGTCCAATGATATTGATTTAACTTCAGGATGATTCTAAACTGATTTATGAGTCCAAATCAAGATTCTTACATCTTGATTCATTCTGATTTGATTAGAATCAAGAAGAAATTGTCAAATCTCCAAACAGGGTAAACTGGAATCACTTCGGTTAAAAGTGGGATAACTTCTTCATCATAATTCCAATGATATTGATTAAAATTCAGGATGATTCTACACTGATTTATGAGTCCAAATCATGATTCGTTCATCGTGATTCAATCTGGTTTTATTTGTATCAAGAAGAAATTGCCAAATCTCCAAACATGGTAAACTGGAATCACTTTCGGTTAAAAGTGGGATAACTTCTTCATCATAACTCCTATGATATTGATTCAACTTCAGGATTATTCTACACTGATTTATGAGTCTAAACCAAGCTTCTTACATCGTGATTCATTCTGGTTTTATTAGTATCAAGAATAGATTGTCAAATCTCCAAACAGGGCAAACTGGAATCACTTCGGTTAAAAGTGGGACAACTTCTTCATCATAAGTCCAATGATATTAATTCAACTTCAGGATTATTCTACACTGATTTATGAGTCCAAATCAATATTCTTACATCTTGATTCATTCTGGTTTAATTAGAATCAAGAAAAAATTGCCAAATCTCCAAACAGGATAAACTGGAATCACTTCGTTTAAAAGTGGAATAACATCTTCATCATAACTCCTATGATATTGATTCAACTTCAGGATTATTCTACACTGATTTATGAGTCCAAATCAAGCTTCTTACATCGTGATTCATTCTGGTTTTATTAGTATCAAGAATAAATTGCCAAATCTCCAAACAGGACAAACTGGAATCACTTCGGTTAAAAGTGGGATAACTTCTTCATCATAACTCTAATGATATTGATTCAACTTCAGGGTGATTCTACACTGATTTATGAGTCCAAATAAATATTCTTACATATTGATTTATTCAGGTTTGATTAGCATCAAGAAGAAATTGCCAAATCTCCAAACAGGGTAAACTGGAATCACTTCGGTTAAAAGTGGAATAAAATCTTCATCATAACTCCTATGATATTGATTCAACTTCAGGGTGATTATCCACTGATTTATGAGTCCAAATAAACCTTCTTACATCTTGATTCATTCTGGTTTGATTAGAATCAAGAAGAAATTGCCAAATCTCCAAATAGGATAAACTGGAATCACTTCGTATTAAAACTGGAATAAGATCTTTATCATAACTCCAATGATATTGATTCAAATTCAGGATGATTCTACACCGATTTATGAGTCCAAATAAATCTTCTTACATATTGATTAATTCTGATTTTGATTAGACTCAAGAAGAAATTGTCAAATCTTCAAACAGGGTAAACTGGAATCACTTCGGTTAAAAGTGGGATAACTTCTTCATCATAACTCCAATGATATTGATTCAACTTCAGGATGATTCTACACTGTTTTATGAGTCCAAAACAAGCTTCTTTCATCGTGATTCATTCTGGTTTTATTTGTATCAAGAAGAAATTTCCAAATCTCCAAACATGGTAAACTGGAATCACATTCGGTTAAAAGTGGGATAACTTCTTCATCATAACTCCAATGATATTGATTCAACTCCAGGGTGATTCTACACTGATTAATGAGTCCAAATCAATCTTCTTACATCGTGATTCATTCTGGTTTTATTAGTATCAAGAATAAATTGCCAAATCTCCAAACAGGGTTAACTAGGATCACTTCAGTTAAAAGTGGGATAACTTCTTCATCATAAATCCAATGATATTGATTCAACTTCAGGATGATTCTAAACTGATTTATGAGTCCAATTCAAGATTCTTACATCTTGATTCATTCTGGTTTGATTAGAATCAAGAAGAAATTGTCAAATCTCCAAACAGGATAAACTGGAATCACTTCGTGTTAAAACTGGAATAAGATCTTTATCATAACTCCAATGATATTGATTCAAATTCAGGATGATTCTACACCGATTTATGAGTCCAAATCAATATTCTTACATCTTGATTCATTCTGATTTGATTAGAATCAAGAAGAAATTGTCAAATCTCCAAACAGGGTAAACTGGAATCACTTCGATTAAAAGTGGGATAACTTCTTCATCATAACTCCAATGATATTGATTCAACTTCAGGATGATTCTACACTGATTTATGAGTCCAAATCAAGATTCTTTCATCGTGATTCATTCTGGTTTTATTTGTATCAAGAAGAAATTGCCAAATCTCCAAACATGGTAAACTGAAATCACTTTCGGTTAAAAGTGGGATAACTTCTTCATCATAAGTCCTATGATCTTGATTCAAATTCAGGATTATTCTACACTGATTTATGAGTCTAAATCAAGCTTCTTACATCGTGATTCATTCTGGTTTTATTAGTATCAAGAATAGATTGCCAAATCTCCAAACAGGGCAAACTGGAATCACTTCGGTTAAAAGTGGGATAACTTCTTCATCATAAGTCCAACGATATTAATTAAACTTCAGGGTGATAATCCACTGATTTCTGAGTCCAAATAAACCTTCTTACATCTTGATTCATTCTGGTTTGATTAGAATCAATAAGAAATTGTCAAATCCTCAAACAGGATAAACTGGAATCACTTCGTGTTAAAACTGAATAAGATCTTTATCATAACTCCAATGATATTGATTCAAATTCGGGATGATTCTACACCGATTTCTGAGTCCAAATCAATATTGTTTCATCTTGATTCATTCTGGTTTGATTAGAATCAAGAAGAAATTGTCAAATCTCCAAACAGGGTAAACTGGAATCACTTCGGTTAAAAGTGGAATAACTTCTTCATCATAATTCCAATGATATTGATTCAACTTCTGGATGATTCTACACTGATTTATGAGTCCAAATCATGATTCTTTCATCGTGATTTAATCTGGTTTTATTTGTATAGAGAAGAAATTGCCAAATCTCCAAACATGGTAAACTGGAATCACTTTCGGTTAAAAGTGGGATAACTTCTTCATCATAACTCCAATGATATTGATTCAACCCAGGGTGATTCTACATTGATTAATGAGTCCAAATCAAGATTCTTACATCGTGATTCATTCTGGTTTGATTAGAATCAAGAAGAAATTGCCAAATCTCCAAACAGGGTAAACTGGAATCACTTCGGTTAAAAGTGGAATAACATCTTCATCATAACTCCTATGATATTGATTCAACTTCAGGGTGATTATCCGCTTATTTATAAGTACAAATAAACCTTCTTACATATTGATTTATTCTGGTTTGATTAGAATCAAGAAGAAATTGCCAAATCTCCAAACATGATAAACTGGAATCACTTCGTGTTAAAACTGGAATAAGATCTTTATCATAACTCCAATGATATTGATTCAAATTCAGGATGATTCTACACCGATTTATGAGTCCAAATCAAGCTTCTTACCTCTTGATTCATTCTGGTTTTGATTAGAATCAAGAAGAAATTGCCAAATCTCTAAATAGGGTAAACTGGAATCACTTCGGTTAAAAGTGGGATAACTTCTTCATCATAACTCCAATCATATTGATTCAACTTCAGGATGATTCTACACTGATTTATGAGTCCAAATCAAGCTTCTTTCATCGTGATTCATTCTGGTTATATTTTTACCAAGAAGAAATTGCCAAATCTCCAAACAAGGTAAACTGGAATCACTTTAGGTTAAAAGTGGGATAACTTCTTCATCATAACTCCAATGATATTGATTCAACTCCAGGGTGATTCTACAATGATTAATGAGTCCAAATCAAGCTTCTTACATCGTGATTCATTCTGGTTTTATTAGTATCAAGAATAAATTGCCAAATCTCCAAACATGATTAACTGGGATCACTTCGGTTAAAAGTGGGATAACTTCTTCATCATAAGTCCAATGATATTGATTCAACTTCAGGATGATTCTAATCGGATTTATGAGTCCAAATCAAGATTCTTACATCTTGATTCATTCTGGTTTGATTAGAATCAAGAAGAAATTGCCAAATCTCCAAACAGGGTAAACTGGAGTCACTTCGGTTAAAAGTGGGATAACTTCTTCATCATAACTCCTATGATCTTGATTCAACTTCAGAGTGATTCTACACTGATTAATGAGTCCAAATAAAGCTTCTTTCATCGTTATTCATTCTGGTTTTATTATTATGAAGAAGAAATTGCCAACTCTCCAAACTGGGCAAACTGGAATCACTTCGGTTAAAAGTGGGATAACTTCTTCATCATAACTCCAATGATATTGATTCAACTTCAGGGTGATTATCCACTGATTTATGAGTCCAAATAAAGCTTCTTACATCTTGATTCATTCTGGTTTGATTAGAATCAAGAAGAAATTGCCAAATCTCCAAACAGGGTAAACTGGAGTCACTTCGGTAGGAAGCTTGTTGGTAAGTTGATCTACTTAACCATTACACGTCCTGACATATGTTTTGCTGTGAATCAGGTGAGCCAACATATGCAAGGAGCAAAGGAGAATCATTGGAACATGGTGAATAGGATCCTGATGTATCTGCATGGTTCACCAAAGCAAGGAGTGTGGATGGGGTGTAACAAGAGCACTGAAGTAGTAGGATACTGTGATGCGGATTGGGCTGGAGATAGAGCAGATAGGAAGTCAACCACTGGCTATTGCACATTTATTGGTGGGAACTTAGTTACTTGGAAGAGTAAGAAGCAGAAGGTGGTGTCATGTTCAAGTGCTGAAGCTGAGTACAGGGCCATGTTGAAGCTGACTAATGAGTTAGTGTGGATCAAGGGAATACTAAAGCACTTGGAGATAGAGAAGTCTACACCAATGACGATGCATTGTGACAATCAAGCCGCAAGACACATTGCCTCCAATTCAGTTTTTCATGAGAGAACCAAGCATATTGAAGTTGACTGCCACAAGGTGAGGCAGATGATATCTCAAGGAATGATACTACCATGCTTTACTCGGAGTGAAGATCAGTTGGCAGATGTGTTCACTAAGGCTCCTAGACAGAAAACCATTGAGTCCATCCATCACCGTCTAGGGCTCATTGATCTCACCAGGCTCAGCTAGTCTCCTTTGCCATGGGGTCTTTACTCTTTTCCTTATCAAGGTTTTATCCCTAAGGAGGGTTTTCTTTGGTAAGATTTTTAATGAGGGAGATCTCATGGCATCCAAGCTTGACCGGTTCCCTTGGTCAAGCTTGAGGGGGAGTGTTGAACCAAATAAGAAATGGGGCACAAGTGTTGATCTGAGTAAAGGAAGAAGATAGGGAATGAGATCAAGAGGAAGGAAGTGCAAAGCTAGGGCGAGTGTACGGACAGTACGGACTGTACGGCCTACTGTACGGACAACTCGACCAAGGTGTGTTTTAAACTCAACTTAAACACATTCTGGTCTTGTGCAAAAATAGGGCAAAGTGTATGGATGGCCCTAGGCCGTACAACTCCCTATACGTACAAGGCAAGGCAGGAACGTGCACTACAAGGAAGAAGGAAGCCAAGGTAAATGGGTGCAAGGTTAAAGAGGAGTTAACTTGGCAATCATCCGGTAAATGAAGAGGGGAGACTCGCGGATAAGGCTTGACCAAGACAGGTTGGCTGGAGCTGGAAAGGAGAAAGCATCTGGTCAAGATGCCAAAGGCATCAAGCCTCCTCAGCCAGGCATTCAAACTAGGCGCGCCTTTCCCTTAGTGTGACCACGTTTCACTCTTGGTTACCTTAACCTTTATGACCGTTTGTGGATGAGATTAAGGCTTCTCTATATATTGTAACCTATACTCAGATTAATAAACAAGCAAACATTTCGAGTCTCTTCTCTTCTCTCATGTGTTCTTGAGCTCCCAAATGGGTTCTTGAGCAAATCGTCCCATAATCTCTTACTCTCTCTCTCTTAATCTCTTCTAATCTCTCTATTCTACTCTACTCTTCTCATACATACTCAGATTCTACTCATTCTTTCAGAAAGGCGCAAGACAAGGCTGGTAGCAAGGGGGTTCACTCAGACATATGGCGAGGACTACATTGATACATTTGCACCAGTGGCCAAATTGCATAAAATAAGGATTGTTCTCTCACTTGCTGTAAACTTGGAATGGGATCTATGGCAAATGGATGTGAAGAATGCATTCCTACAGGGAGAGTTGGAAGATGAAGTGTACATGCGACCACCACCTGGCCTAGCAAATCTTGTCAAACGAGGGAATGTACTGAGATTGAAGAAGGCAATCTATGGTTTAAAGCAATCACCAAGAGCCTGGTATCATAAGTTGAGCACGACATTGAATGGAAGAGGCTTTGTGAAGTCTGAAGCTGATCACACCCTCTTCACACTAACCAGTCAGCAAGGCATTGTGGTCATTCTAGTATATGTAGATGACATTATCATCACAGGCAGTGATAAAGAAGGTATTCTCTCAACCAAAAATTTTCTTAAATCAGCATTTGATATCAAAGATTTGGGAGAGTTGAAGTACTTCCTAGGGATTGAAATATGCCGTTCTAAAGAGGGGCTTTTCTTATCTCAAAGGAAGTACACACTTGATCTTTTAAATGAGGCAGGAAACCTTGGAGTAAGACATGCCAAGACACCATTGGAAGAAGGCTACAAGGTACAGCGAGAGGGGGAGTTTGAGAACACTCTGTTTGAAGATGTCAAGAAGTATAGGAGAATGGTTGGGAAGCTTATATATCTAACCATCACTCGCCCAGATGTGTGTTTTGCTGTGAGCCAAGTCAGTCAGCATATGCAAGCTCCTAAGGTTCATCACTGGAACATGGTGGAGAGGATCTTGAGATACTTAAGAGAAGCTCCTGGTCAAGGTGTATGGATGGCTTGCAATGGAAGCACTAAAGTTGTAGGATATTGTGATGCTGATTGGGCAGGAGATAGGGTTGATAGGAGATCAACTACTGGTTATTCCACCTTCAATGGAGGCAACTTGATGACTTGGAAAAGTAAGAAGCAGAAGGTTGTATCATGTTCGAGTGCTGAGGCAAAGCCATGAGGAAGCTTACCAATGAGTTGATATGGATCAAGGGATTGCTTGAAGACTTCGGAATTGAGAAAAAAATCACCCATTACAATGCACTGTGACAATCAAGCAGCCATTCACATTGCCAGCAACTCAGTCTTCCATGAAAAGATTAAGCACATTGAAGTAGACTGCCACAAAGTTAGACAAGCTGTTGAGAAGCAAATCATCCTACCTTGTTATACAAGAAGTGAACACCAGCTAGCTGACATCTTCACCAAGGCAGCAAGCTCCAAAGTCTGTGAGTTCATCCACTCTAAGTTGGGACTCATAGACCTCACGTCTCACTAACTCTTCTAACATGAAGGCTTCTACTATTTTCCCTAAGTGTGTTATTGTCCCATTGGGTTTTGCACACTAAGGTTTTAATGAGGGAAGCTCTTCATGTTTCCAAGCTTGACCAGTCCCTTAGGTCAAGCTTTAGGGGGAGTATTGAGATGAAGAACCAAATAGAAATAAAAGAGACAAAGAGAAGTGATGCTCTGTATACTTGAAGTGGAAGCTAGATTGTACAGTCTTGCTCCACAAGCAATCTATCTTGGCCTAACTTGCCTTGGGAGGCAAGGCAGTAAGATAACACTTCCAGGATGACTTCAGAAGGCAGGAGACCGTTGGAGTATGCTTGGACAAGTTTGAATAGTCGAGAGGAGAAGATCACATGTCTAACTTAAGGAGAAAAGAGTTGTTGTGTGCTGTCACTTTCACTCTGGATCAGAGCACCTTATTTTATTTGTTTTCCTTTTTTTATTATATCTGTCATTGTCTAAACTCACTATATATGTTGTATGCATCTTCTGAATGCAAGCAAGGGAGTATAATCTCCATTTTTACCATTCTCTCTTTACTCTCTCAACAAATTCGTCCAGAAACTCTCTCTCACTTATTCTTCATCATTCTTCACCATTTCTTCACCATCTTGCTCGTGTTACTCATTATACTACTCATAATTCATCAATTATAACAGAATAAAAATCATAGGAGTTATGATGAAGAAGTTATCCCACTTTTAACCGAAGTGACTCCAGTTTATCATGTTTTGAGATTTGACAACTTATTCTTGATACTAATAAAACCAGAATGAATCAATATGTAAGAAGATTTATTTGGAGTCATAAATCAGTATAGAATCATCCTGAAGTTGAATCAATATCATTGGAGTTATGATGAAGAAGTTATGCCACTTTTAACCGAAGTGATTCTAGTTTTCCCTGTTTGGAGATTTGGCAATTTATTCTTGATACTAAAAAAAACAGAATGACTCACGATGTAAGAAGCTTGATTTGGACTCATTAATCAGTGTATAATCACCCTGAAGTTGAAGCAAGATCACAGGAGTTATGATGAAGAAGTTATCCCACTTTTAACCGAAGTGACTCCAGTTTACCCTGTTTAGAGATTTGGCAATTTCTTCTTGATTCTAATCAAACCAGAATGAATCAAGATGTAAGAAGCTTTATTTGGACTCATAAATCAGTGTATAATCACCCTGAAGTTGAATCAATATGATAGGAGTTATGATGAAGATGTTATTCCACTTTTAACCGAAGTGATTCCAGTTTACCCTGTTTTGAGATTTGGCAATTTCTTCTTGATTCTAATCAAAGCATAATGAATCAAGATGTAGTAATCTTGATTTGGACTCATAAATCAGTTTAGAATCATCCTAAAGTTGAATAAATATCATTGGACTTATGATGAAGAAGTTATCGCACTTTAACCGAAGTGATCACAGTTAACCCTGTTTAGAGATTTGGCAATTTATTCTTGATACTAATAAAACCAGAATGAATCAAGCTGTAAGAAGCTTTATTTGGACTCATAAATCAGTGGATAATCACCCTGAAGTTGAATCAATATCATAGAAGTTATGATGAAGATGTTATTCCACTTTTAACCGAAGTGATTCCAGTTTACCCTGTTTTGAGATTTGGCAATTTCTTCTTGATTCTAATCAAACCATAATGAATCAAGATGTAGTAATCTTGATTTGGACTCATAAATCAGTTTAGAATCATCCTAAAGTTGAAAAATATCATTGGACTTATGATGAAGAAGTTATCGCACTTTTAACCGAAGTGATCACAGTTAACCCTGTTTAGAGATTTGGCAATTTATTCTTGATACTAATAAAACCAGAATGAATCAAGCTGTAAGAAGCTTTATTTGGACTCATAAATCAGTGGATAATCACCCTGAAGTTGAATCAATATCATAGAAGTTATGATGAAGATGTTATTCCACTTTTAACCGAAGTGATTCCAGTTTACCCTGTTTGGAGATTTGGCAATTTCTTCTTGATTCTAATCAAAACAGAATAAATCAAGATGTAAGAATCTTGATTTGGACTCATAAATCAGTTTAGAATCATCCTGAAGTTGAATCAATATCATTGGACTTATGATGAAGAAGTTATCCCACTTTTAACCGAAGTGATCTGATATCAGTCATATTTGCATAGTTTCGGTCATCTTTTTAAGTGCATTCCAAGCATATAGGACATCATATAGGCATATTTAGGGTGCATTCCATTACATTTGTCTATGTCAGGTATGGGAGATGTTCATTGATAAGATTGGAGGCAATGGGGGCCAAAGAAGTGGAGTTTGGAGCAAAAGGCGTCGTAGCGACCAGGCATAGCGACCAGCCTTGGTCGCTACAGACCCATAGGGAGTTGCGGGAACCATAGCGACCAGGTGTAGCGAACAGCCTTGGTCGCTACAGACCCACATGGAGTTGCGGATGCCATAGCGACCAGGCGTAGATACCAGCCCTGGTCGCTACAGACCCACAAAGGAAACCCGGGGACCATAGCGACCAGGCATAGCGACCAGCCCTGGTCGCTACAGTCGCGAATGCTGAAATTGTTGCGGGTCAAACCAGGCTTGTTGGGTTGATCCGATTTGTTTTCAAACAGATATAAATACCCTAAAAACCTAGTTTTTATTTCATTCTGGTTTTTATCGGAGACTAGACTACTCTTGGTGAAGAAGATTTTGAATCTTGAATCCTTTTTATTAATCTTATATTGATTCATCATTTTATTCTTGTTCATTGGCAATGATTTACTCTTATTCATCATCTCTTTTGAGTTCATCATGTTTGCTAGTGAGTAGTCATTTGTAGGATCCATGGGTTAGGGTGATCTAGGGTGATTAGGTAATAGATTAGAAGGTTTAATGTTTGATTATTCATGTTCTATGATTATTGCTAGTTTTTAATGCTAGATTAGACTTGATCACTTTAATATAGATCAATAGGCAATTTGTACCCGAAAGGTGTTCGACGAAATGTCTGAACCAAGTGATAACTCTCTTTACTGGCTTAACCAATGACAATTGATGTTAGGAAAGTTTAGATAGTCAATAGACCCGCTCTTAATGATTGCTTGATTTAATTAGACCAAAGACATTTGATGTCTAGTGATTGAAAGCAAATGAACTTCTATCTTGATAAAGAATTAGTCTAAAGATACGTCTAGACTATTAGAACTAAGTAGTTTATAGCGTTAACCGTTTGTCTTAAGTCCGAATCACCCAAAGTCAAAGCCCTTGCCCATGGGTTCTCGTTTCTACCATTCATTTATAATCCTAGTTTCGCATTTGTGTTATATGGTTACTTTACCCCATATCGAATTGGTTGCACTTAGATTAAATTTATACTTGTATTCTCATTGCATCATGTTCACTTAGGATTGGATTGACACTCATTATACTACTTTGATTAGGATAGAGTAAAATCCTTTATCAATTTTGGTGCCGTTGCCAGTTCTAAGTTGATTGTGACAGTGAGATTTAGTCATAACTTGAGACTAAGTCTTATTTACTTTTATTTGTTTACTGATACACTTTCTTCCTTTCTCCTTGAATCACAGGTGTATGAACTTGCGGAGCAGAGGACCAACAGACCTTGTTCCACGAGTAGATAACATCAGGGGCTTAGAGAGAGAGCTAGCAAGAAAGAGAAGAGAAGAACCACTGATTCCTTTCGATCAGTTGGAGTTTGACATGGACGTAAACAACAATAACCCTCACCAGGCAGGTGTCAATGGAGTCAACAACAATGGCCCACCACCTCCTAATTCTCAGGGCCAAGGAGCTGCAAACCTTGGTCAACAGCATTCCCCACGCCAAGCTCGGGCAATCGGGACATATGACCAGCCCAACATCCATGGGAACATGGCTGGTATCAGAGCACCTGCTGTGGAGAACAACAACTTTGAGATCAAGTCAAGTTTGATCAACATGATTCAAGCTAACAAGTACCATGGTCTCGCTTTGGAGGATCCACTAGACCACCTGGATAACTTTGACAAGTTATGTGGCACAACAAAGATCAATGGAATTTCGGAGGATGCTTTCAAACTGCGATTGTTTCTCTTCTCTTTGGGAGATAAAGCCCACTTATGGGAAAAAAGTCTGCCTCGGGGATCCATTGAAACTTGGGAAGAGTGCAAGCGTGTTTTCCTTAACAAGTTCTTCTCTACCTCCAGAACTGCTAAGTTGAGAAATGAGATTTCTGGGTTCCAACAAAAGAACCTTGAGAGTTTTGCTGAAGCATGGGAAAGATTCAAGAGCTACTTAACACAGTGTCCTCACCATGGCTTCAATGATGAGAGTATCCTGAGCACTTTCTACAGAGGAGTTCTACCAAAGTATCGAAGCATGCTAGATACTGCAAGTAATGGCTTCTTCTTGGGTCGAACAGCTCACGACGGCATGGAACTCGTTGAGAACATGGCACAAAGTGACTCAGTGTACAATGATGACTGCGACAGGCAAAACAGAGGTGGAGGCGGCGAGGACTCCAATACAAAGAAAGAACTGAAATCTCTGCAGGATAAACTTGACATGCTTATGCTGGATAGAGCTAAACAGGAAAAGGTCAACTTTGTTGGAAAGAAAGGCCCAGAAGATGCTCTTGAGGTTAATGAAGTTGATGGTTTGGAAGGACAACAAGAGCTTTGCTTTGTCAGTGCTAACGGACAGTGGTACAGGAAAGAACCCAACTTCCCCTACCCAAACCCTTTCCCAAACAAGTCCCAGTACCCAAACAACTACCAGCAAAATGCCTACCCACCCAAACAACCATATCCTCCAGGATTCCCACCCAAAGGTAATCAGTCTACTCAAGGTCAAGGAAGTTCTCACCAAGCTCAACCTAGAGATACAAGTGTGGAATCTATGTTTAAGCAACTTCTTGAATCTCAAGCACGGAATGAGAAAGCTATTGGAGATGAGTTCAAAAACATACACACAAAGATTGATAGGAGTTACACTGAGCTGAACAACAAATTCAAAGCTTTGGAGAATCAATTCGCCACTATGAGCTCCAACTCTAAGAGACCCACTGGCTCCTTACCTGGAAAATCTGAGCAGAATCCTAAGGAGACAATGCACTCAATCACTTTACGAAGTGGCAGAGAGTTACCTTCACGAGTTCTCCTCAAGGATGATGAGAAACAAGGTGGGGAGGTAGCCATCAATCTAGAAGATGAGGTTGTAATTGTGGATGAGAAAACCAATGAGGATATCATGGAAGAGATTGTTGAGGCTAAAGGCAAAGGAAAAGTTGAGGAGGAAAAGATTGTTGAGGCTAAAGGCAAAAGAAAAGTTGAGGAAGAAAAGAAAGCAACGAACAAAGATAACACTACCTCTTCCCCAACACAGTCTAAGTTCATTCCCCCTCCTTATGAGCCAAAACATCCATTTCCAGGAAGATTTAAGAAACAAATTTTGGAGAAATACAAGACCATGTTTGAGAAGCAAATGAGTGAGGTTCAGATTACCATGCCCATTATTGATGCCTTCATGTTGATCCCTCAATACAGCAAGTTCTTCAAGGATGTTGTAACTCAGAAGAAGAAGGAGATGGAAGGCATGATGGTTCTTACTCATGAGTGCAATGCCATTATTCAAAGGTTGACTATCCCAAAGAAGCTTGAAGATCCAGGAAGTTTCACTCTTCCTTGTGCAATTGGACCTCTTGCGTTTGAAAGATGTCTATGTGACTTGGGAGCAAGTGTCAGCCTCATGCCATTGTCTATTGCGAAGAAGCTTGGCTTTACACATTACAAGAAGTGTAGGATCTCCCTAGTGCTGGCCGATCGCTCTGTTAAGCTCCCTATTGGCATTCTAGAAGATCTACCGGTGATGGTCGGAAACTGCGAGGTACCAACCGACTTTGTTGTGCTTGAGATGGATGAAGAGCCTAAGGACCCGTTGATTTTGGGAAGAACATTCTTAGCTACTGCTGGAGCTATTGTTAATGTCAAAGATGGTAAGATTGATCTTCATCTTGGAGAGGGAAACACCCTTCACTTTGATGTTAAGGAGATGATGAAGAAACCTACCATTCAAGGGCAAGCCTTCTACATTGAGGCTATGGATACTTTAGCTGATGAGTTCCTGGAAGAGATGACACTTGAAGACTCTCTTCAACATGCCTTAACAGTGGATAGAGACGTCCAAATGATTGAGGACAAGGAGAGCAAAGAGTACATGAGAATGTTGGATTCCCACAAGAGATTGATTGGGGAAGACAATTCCAAGAGCTATCTAAGGCTGTTTACCATGTTTCCTCAACTGCCTTACAAAAAGACCCTCCACAAGATGATTGGAGCGAGCTTAAGGCACCCAAAGTGGAGCTTAAACCCCTCCCCATTGGTGTAAGGTACGCATTTCTTGGTTCTAATAACACCTATCCTGTCATTGTGAGTAGCCACCTAAACGAAAATGAATTGTCTAAACTTTTAATTGAGCTTAAAAAGTATAGAAAAGCAATTGGCTACTCACTTGAAGATATCAAAGGGATATCACCCTCTTTGTGCATGCATAGGATACATCTAGAGGATGAATCAATGACTTCTATAGAGCATCAAAGAAGGTTGAATCCCAACTTGAAAGATGTTGTTAAGAAAGAGATTCTTAAACTCTTGGATGCTGGAGTCATTTACCCTATTTCCGATAGTACTTGGGTATCTCCTGTGCATGTAGTTCCCAAGAAGGGTGGTATCACTGTCATAAAAAATGATAAGGATGAATTGATACCCACAAGAACCATAACTGGTCATAGAATGTGCATTGACTACCGAAAACTTAATGCTGCATCTAGAAAGGATCATTTTCCTTTGCCATTCATTGATCAAATGCTTGAGAGACTTGCAAACCACCCATACTATTGTTTTCTTGATGGATACTCAGGTTTCTTCCAAATACCCATACATCCCAATGATCAGGAAAAGACAACTTTCACATGCCCCTATGGTACCTTTGCCTATCGCAGGATGCCATTTGGGCTATGTAATGCACCAGCAACTTTCCAAAGAGCAATGATGTCTATATTCTCTGATCTTATTGAGGATGTGGTGGAGGTCTTTATGGATGATTTCTCTGTGTATGGATCTTCTTTTGCTGTGTGTTTGTCTAATTTATGCAGGGTGTTGAGAAGATGTGAAGAGACGAACCTTGTGCTAAATTGGGAAAAATGTCACTTCATGGTGAAAGAAGGGATCGTCTTGGGACACAAAATCTCAGAAAAGGGAATCGAAGTGGATAAAGCAAAGATTGACGTGATGGTTGGTTTAGCTCCACCTAGATCGGTGAAAGACATCAGAAGCTTTCTAGGCCATGCCGGGTTCTATAGGAGGTTCATCAAGGATTTCTCTAAGATAGCTAGACCGCTAACCAAACTTATGCAAAGAAGCTGTCTTTGACTTCGATGAGGAATGCCTTGGGGCTTTCAAGAAGCTGAAGAACGAACTTATCAGTGCCCCCATAGTTCAACCACCAGATTGGGAACTCCCTTTTGAGATTATGTGTGATGCTAGTGATTATGTTGTTGGAGCAGTCCTGGGGCAAAGGAAAGATAAGAAGACCCATGTCATCTATTATGCGAGTAGGACACTTGACGATGCTCAAATGAAATATGCTACCACAGAAAAAGAGCTTCTTGCAATAGTGTTTGCTTTCGAAAAATTCAGAAGCTATCTGGTGGGCTCCAAGGTGATAGTCTACACCGATCATGCTGCGCTAAGACACCTATTGGCGAAGAAAGATGCTAAGCCAAGACTGTTGAGGTGGATTTTGTTGTTACAAGAGTTTGATCTTGAGATCAAAGACAAACCTGGAGTTGAGAATGGAGTAGCTGACCATTTGTCTAGAATGAAAGTTGATTGTGGTATTCCTATTGATGAAAACCTTCCAGAGGAGCAGATTATGGCTATCAAGGCGGTTATGAAGCTTTGTGAGACTGGGAAGAAACTTGAGGAGATCAAAGCAACTGAAGAGAAAGAACCATGGTACGCTGATTAGTGAACTACTTGGCTTGTGGAAAGAACCTTTGGGACTAGAAGGATATGCTAAGAAAAAGTTCTACAAGGATGTGAAGAGATACTACTGGGATGAACCATACCTCTATATACTATGTAGAGATCAGCTCTATAGAAGAGTAGTATCTGAAGGAGAGGTTGAAGGAATCCTTGAACATTGTCATGGATCATCCTATGGAGGTCACTTTGCCACCTTCAAGACGGTTGCTAAGGTTCTACAAGCGGGGTTTTGGTGGCCACACATGTTCAAGGACACACAGAACTTTGTCTCAAGGTGTGATGCATGCCAGAGAAAAGGGAATATCACCAAAAGGAATGAGATGCCTCAGAACCCTATCTTGGAAGTTGAAGTATTTGATGTATGGGGCATAGATTTCATGGGACCATTTCCATCTTCCTTTGGAAACACTTACATCCTGGTAGCTGTTGACTATGTGTCTAAATGGGTAGAAGCTATCGCAAGTCCAACCAATGATGCCAAGGTGGTCCTGAAGATGTTCAAGAGCATTATCTTCCCAAGGTTTGGAGTGCCTAGAGTTGTGATCAGTGACGGAGGATCTCATTTCATCAACAAGTTGTTCGAGAGTCTTCTCAAGAAGAATGGTGTTAAACACAAGGTGGCAACTCCATACCATCCTCAAACGAGTGGACAAGTGGAAATTTCCAATAGAGAAATCAAGTCAATCTTGGAAAAGACAGTGGGGACAACAAGGAAAGATTGGTCCAATAAGCTTGACGATGCACTATGGGCGTATAGGACAGCCTACAAAACTCCTATAGGGACCACACCTTTCAACTTGGTCTATGGAAAGGCTTGTCATCTTCCAGTGGAGCTTGAATACAAAGCCTTGTGGGCAGTCAAACTTCTCAACTTTGACATCAAGACAGCCCAAGAGAAGAGGTTGATTCAGCTAAGTGAACTTGATGAGCTACGTCTTGATGCTTATGAAAGCTCAGCAATCTACAAGGAAAAGACTAAAGCTGTTCATGACAAGAAAATCCTTAAGAGAGAGTTCAAAGCTGGGGACCAGGTGCTGCTCTACAATTCCCGATTAAAGTTGTTCCCTGGAAAGCTTAAGTCCATATGGTCAGGACCTTTCAAGATTAAAGAAGTGAGACCTTATGGAGCAATCGTTTTATGTAGCAAGGATGGACGTGATTTCACCGTCAACGGACAAAGAGTTAAGCTCTACTTGGGAACCTTAGATGAGGAGGAGGATACTTCGATTCCACTCTCCGATCCAAGCCTTGCCTAACTGACCGTGAGGAAGTCAAGCTAGCGACTTACTACAAGCTCACTTGGGAGGAAGTCCCATGTTTATCCTTGTACATATGTTTTGTTTTTTTAGTTGACATTTCTTTTGGACTATTTGATACTTCTGGGTGAGTTCTTTCAGGATGAAAGTTTATCAGGTGAAGGGGAGCGCTTGGCAAAGATTTCGAAAAGTTGAACGCCCGTAGCGACCACACGAAGTCGCTACAGGGTTTTGCGGGATCTGTAGCGACCACGCCTGGTCGCTACGGGTCCCCAAAGGAAGTAAAGAAAAAAAAATCCCGAGCATCGTAGCGACCACCCGTAGCGACCACGCCTGGTCGCTACGGGTCGAGGTGAAACTGCGGGAGGCGTAGCGACCCCGTGTAGTGACCAGGCGTGGTTGCTACACGACCCAGGTAAGTCTTCCTCTTCTCTAAATCGGTCTGATCCAAGTGAACCAAACCGATTTCCACCCTAACCACCCCGAATCCAGCACCCCAACCCCCTATTTCATCGATTCTTCTCTTCATCTTCCCCACTTTCCCCAAACTCAAACTCCCAAACTCTCCCAAGAACACAAAACCCCAACTTCCCTAATTCTTCATCAAATTTCTTGATTCCACTTGCTATCACTTGGAAATTGTCTGAAACTCCCATATCTTCCATCTCTACACTCAATCAAGCAACGGTATGAAATTTTCGGGTTGATTCTTTTTGATGAAAATTTTTCCAACTTTTGAAAAGTTGTTGCATGCCCAATTTTGTGCTCTAAACTAGTTACCCATGTTCTTGCATGCTTATTTGTGGCTGTGGATTGATGAATTTCGTGGAGATTGAGTGTTAATTGAGAAATTAGAAATTAGGATTCTTCATGTTCTTGATAAAAAAAAATATTTTGGGGAAAACTGTTAATTCTGCTTGTACTGGTTCCAATTAAGCGTTTCAAGCCTATTGTTAGGAGATTGATTCATGTTATCTCGTTTTTCCCATTCATTTATAATCCTAGTTTCGCATTGTGTTATTTGGTTACTTCACCCCATATCAAAAATTGATTGCACTTAGATTAAGTTTATACTTGCATTCTCATTGCATCATGTTCACTTAGGATTGGATTGACACTCATCTATACTACTTTGATTAGGATTGGCAGCAGCAGGAGATGAAGATGGACCCACAGCCGATCGTCTTGCTGGTCTCCTACGGTTTGAAACAGGTTCAAGTGGCCCATGTGTCCCAAGAAACACGTCTGAAGGGAGTTCAGAGGAGATGCTCTGCGTGCTGTGCACCATGATTATTCGTGGGTTGAGTAAGAGGACCTCTTTGTGGTCCTTGTGGATGTGGAAGGAATAGACATACCGGCTCTGGAACATCCCTGAAAGAAACTTGGTCCTCTTCATGTAAGGACCATCCATGTATAAAGGCTCTTGAGATCCAGGAAGAGGAGGACACACCCTATGATCCTTTTCACTACCACTTCACACCCCACACTGGAGCTATTCAAAAGGGCCCTCTGCGTGATGCCCACGAGTACATCGGGAAACTTGAGGGGTGGAACAGGATGCAAGATAGGACTATCAAAAAACTGTCCGCCAAGTACAAGGCACTCAAGAGGGCAGTTAAGAAGAACGCTGCATCCTCAGCACGATTCATGAAGAAAGTCACCGACGTGCTAGTTAGAGCTGGAATAGGAGGGTGTAAGGCTGAAGACTTCATCATTGCTGAGACCTCCTCCCCACGACCTCGCAGCCACTCTCGTCATCGTAAGGAGCCAATAGAGACAGACACTTCTGATGAGGAAGAAGAAAGCTACCAGGCAGAAGAAGGTGACGATGGCGACGAGGACACTGCCTCCGAATCATTTTGAGGTATCTCCACACCTACCTTTGTAAATACCCATTGTTTTCTTTGTTTCATTTTGTTTTGTTTTTATGTCGATATCTCCTTCTCTCTTGACTACACAGACACTATGTTGTTCGAGTTTGGGGGAGGTACCATGTCTAATCATCTAGTTTCTTATGTTTCATTGCATTGTACATTCTAAAAAAAAAACTAAAAAAAATCATTTAGCTTGCATATTTTCATTGTTAGGATCGAGTCTAGAGCATATAGATTGCATTCATTTTGCATAGGGAGCAAGGATGTTATTACCTCGTAAAGAACACATGTCTAGAACTCAACATCACACCCTAGTTAAACATAGCAAGTAGCTTAAGCATATCTTGGAAGACTTGCAAGCTTCGAGCCTTGAAAACTCTTCTCGAAACTAGTTGTTTGCTGTGACTGACATTGTTCTTGAAACCAACTCCAAAATGAATTAGTGTCTAATGAACTTAATCTACCCTGCTTATGGACTCTTGTATGCTTGGTCATGGATCTCATGCACGTTTGGGTTGATCTCTATCTGTTATACCACTTTTTGAAAACCCAAATGTCACCTTCCTACCCTTAAACCCTTGCCGTTCTTTGAGACCACGATTGAATTTGCTTGAGTGAGGCCTTTTATTGATAGCTTGTCATGTGCAAAATCTTGAGAGTATTAGGAGCGACATTGGCTTGTTTTCATCTTGGACTAGCTATAGGACCTCCATTGAGCTAGCATTTAGGAATGAGAAGTGCGTTTGTACTAATAAGCTCTGATCTTGGGTTTCGAAGTGTGAGAAAGATGAAAAGGAGATAGCCACTAGGGATCGAAAAAAAAAAGAAAAAAAAAGATATACTCTAAACAGCAAAACCCCAAAAGAAAAAAAATGATAAAGAGATGATATCCCTAGTCGGTTAAAGAAAAGAAAAAAAAAAGAGAAGAGAGTTTCATTTGGTGAGTGAAAAAGAAAAAAAAAGAGAGTTTGAAAGTGATTGGGAAGGGTAGAATGATGAGAACAAACCATTGTATGCATAAATTGCTCCTTTTCTTAGATAAATTTTGCATAATGTTCAAGCTCCTTTTTCCTGAGTGAAAGTCACCAAAGAATTTGAACCCCACTTCTACCATAGATAAACCGTTTTCACTTACCAAGCCAAGTGATCGAGATCAAGTTTCCATTAGCAGGGATTCACCTTATTTGTCTGTCAATGAATATGAGAGTTGGTGTAAAGACTTGTTGGTTGATAAGCATTGCATCTAGTGTAGAGGTATGAGAGTCCCTTTAGGCCTTGAGAAGATAGAGTATACTAAGAGAACATGCTCATGCTACGTGCTATGTCTACCTAGGATGTGATGTTGAAAGCTAGAAAGTGTATCTTTTGGTTCTGAGCTCCCATTTTCAAACCTCTCTCTCTTTCTTGTTTTCGAAAGTCCACTTGAGGACAAGTAAAGGACAAGTTCGGGGGAGTTGATATCGGTCATATTTGCATAGTTTTGGTCATCTCTTTAAGTGCATTCCAGGCATATAGGATATCATATAGGCATATTTAGGTTGCATTCCATTACATTTGTCTATGTCAGGTATGGGAGATGTTCATTGATGAGATTGGAGGCAATGGAGGCCAAAGAAGTGGAGTTTGGAGCAAAAGGGGTTGTAGCGACCAGGCGTAGCGACCAGCCTTGGTCGCTACAGACCCACAGGGAGTTGCGGGAACCATAGCGACCAGGCGTAGCGACCAGCCTTGGTCGCTACAGACCCACATGGAGTTGCGGATGCCATAGCGACCAGGCGTAGCGACCAGCCTTGGTCGCTACAGACCCACAAAAGAAACCCGGGGACCATAGCGACCAGGCATAGCGACCAGCCCTGGTCGCTACAGTCGTGGATGCTGAAATTTCTGCGGGTCAAACCAGGCTTGTTGGGTTGACCCGATTTGTTTTCAAACAGATATAAATACTCTTTAAACCTAGTTTTTATTTCATTCTGGTTTTTTATCTGAGACTAGACTACTCTTGGTGAAGAAGAATTTGAATCTTGAATCCTTTTTATTAATCTTATATTGATTCATCATTTTATTCTTGTTCATTGTCAATGATTTACTCTGATTCATCATTTGTTTTTGAGTTCATCATGTTTGCTAGTGAGTAGTCATTTGTAGGATCCATGGGTTAGGGTGATCTAGGGTGATTAGGTAATAGGTTAGAAGGTTTAATGTTTGATTATTCATGTTCTATGATTATTGCTAGTTTCTAATGCTAGATTAGACTTGATCACTTTAATCTAGATCAATAGGCAATTTGTACCCGAAAGGTGTTCGACGAAATGTCTGAACCAAGTGATAACTCTCTTTACTGGCTTAACCAATGACAATTGATGTTAGGAAAGTTTAGATAGTCAATAGACCCGCTCTTAATGATTGCTTGATTTAATTAGACCAAAGACATTTGATGTCTAGTGATTGAAAGCAAATGAACTTCTATCTTGATAAAGAATTAGTCTAAAGATACGTCTAGACTAGTAGAACTGAGTTGTCTATAGCGTTAACCGTTTATCTTAAATCCGAATCACCCAAAGTCAAAGCCCTTGCCCATGGGTTCTCGTTTTTCCCATTCATTTATAATCCTAGTTTCGCATTGTGTTATTTGGTTACTTCACCCCATATCAAAAATTGATTGCACTTAGATTAAGTTTATACTTGCATTCTCATTGCATCATGTTCACTTAGGATTGGATTGACACTCATCTATACTACTTTGATTAGGATAGAGTAAAATCCTTTATCAAACACATCCCTTAGGATGGACGGGATGATTACCCAAGAATTGTGCCCCATTTCATAAACGTTTCCTTACCTACTGAGGCAAGCCACAAAACTATCTAATTTGAAATATTTGAAGACTCTAACAGTTGAGAGACCCCGTAGTGTTCCCCAGATTAACGGTCAGTTTGACTCTGGTATCCCAGCTATCCTCCAAATCCAACTCGTGCAGTTTCTGGTGTTGATGTCTGCAAAGGCATCACGCCGAATGTTCTTGACGCTGAGGTTGAAAGAATTGCGGTCATGATCTACGAACACAACCTTGGAGTTCTCTGATGTTAGCGAGTTCAAATCGTTTTTTTTTATTTTCTTGTGTTTGTTGTTGGGAACCACACCCACATGCTCTTCTGTCTTGGAGATTTAAAGTACTTCTTATTTCAAGCTATGTTTCATTGTGGATCGTTTTCGCATGAAAAAATTCCTTTGCTATGAAGTTAGTTAATTTCTTTTTTTGTTGTATTATGTTAAATGACTTTCTACCCGGACATCACATTTTTTTATCTGGCTACAAACTCTTATACTATCATCAAAGTTAAATCCAGGAGAAAAGCCTAAAAAGATATCATATTTAACATCACAATATTGTTAGCTGGATACAAACACAAATAATGTGACCAGAACTCCAAGCAGGCTAATATTTGCAAAACCATACTAAGATTGCTTCTTTTAGCCGGCTACGAACTATACGTAGAAAACGCTGCCGTTGAGGGCTTTCTCTTTCGGCCCAATTGGGCTGGAACACATCATACAATTTTTGGCTGAGCGCCTTTTAGTTATGTAGACATACAAAACGCTACAGTTGAGAGATTTCTCCTCTTTATTACTTGTGTATTCCTCGACATACTTTCAATTTCTCTAGGTCTCTATCAAAATTAGGTCTTGAGCAAGAATACTGTCGGAATTAAAGAAGCCAAGTTCTTCGTCCATATCTGGCAAGTGTACGAATTCCGTAACTATTTTCTACTTTCCATTTTAACCTATTAAATCCCTAATTTTCAGGTGGAGAAAATTGGAGACTCGTCGAGGTGAAAGAGAAAGGGGAATCCCAAAATTCTGTCGGTGTGGGGAGGAGGCTGTTACTAAGACATCGGGCACAGCTAAAAACCCTGGGAAACTCTTGTACTGCTGCTCCAATGGATACGAGGGGGTAAGTATTACAGTTTATATACTTGTCTGGATTGTAGCTAAATCTTGTTTAACTTGTTTGAAGGCGATTGAGATTTGATTCTAATGTTGCAGGACAAATATCATCTTTTCACTTGGACTGATGAACGTGTGGTGGAAGAGATTGAGGATCTAAAGTGCCTGGTAAGTGATGTAAAAAGAGAGATGTCCGACCTAGGAGCGGATATGATTGGATTGAAGAAGAAGCTTGAACAGAGCAAGCTCATGATCACAACTCGAGTTTGTAGCGTTGTTGTTTTTGTAAAATCTGGAACTCGACTAATTATGTAATGTTTTTATGTTGTGATGATGTGCTGTTGTGTTTTCATGACTATTTCATTAACGGCCAAATTTAACATTATATACCTACGAAGTCTTTTACAAGACAAACTAATAGTTTAAATTCAAGTAATTAGTTGTTGCCAACCTTTTCGAACACGGTTTTGAGGTCAATATATTCCAGCTAATGTCATTTTTATAATCCATCCAATTGAAGTCCTAACATTATCTTTTCTTTTGTTTTTAATCAGTAAGTTATCACTACAAGAAAACCTCCGCTTTGCTAGGAAAATTTACGAGCAGACATGAGACTCGTAAATCTACGTTGAGCTTACGTCGAGTTTACGAGGAAAACAATTTTCCACGTACGCTTCTCGTAAAGTACAGAGAAAAAAAATCGTCGTAAAAACAAAGTAAGTTTACGTGTCCTTTCGACGATAGTACATATCGTCGTAAAGAAGACGTACAATTAGCTTCGACTTTACGACAAAATTGTTTACGTTTAAGCGACGAATTCTCGAGTATATCTACTTTTCAGGTGTAAACGTGTATTTTGGTTGGCCTTAGCAATTATGTTTCCTCGTAAGTTCCTAGTATAATACCACCTACCAAAATTTCAAAACTTTCCTATATATATATATATATATATATATATATATATATATGTCATTTTTGTTTCAAATGAAACACACAAAAAGAAACAAAAACCTGAAAGTTAAAAAATGTCCAGTGATGGAAATATTTTCAAGTTACGGAGTTGGATGTAAATGCACAGAGATACTAACGGGAGCGTAACGAAATAATTTCTTGACGGGATGGAGACATTTATGCAACAAGCAGATTCTACACAGCTCACGCAGGAAATCGGTAAGATGTTTTGTCATTGTCAGAAATGCAACAATACAAAATTTTCCCATCGTGAAAATGTATGGAAACCTTTAGTAAATAGAGGTTTCACGCTACATTACTATATTTAGTTTCAACATGAAGAAGGTTATAATTGTGGGAATGGAGCTAGTAGTAGTAATAGCAATTTTTATGATGAACCGATTGATCATTTGCATAATGAAAATAATTACCATCAAGAGGAGCAGATGGTAGATTATGGTAGGGTTCATGATATGGTAGCCAATGCATTTATAGCTGATGAAGTTGAAGAACCTAACATAGATGCAACAAAGTTTTATGAAATGTTAGCTGCTGCGAATCATCCAATTTATAGTGGTTGTAGAGAAGGTATCTCTAAATTGTCAATAGCAGCTAGGATGATGAATAATAAATATGATCACAATCTTCCTGAAAATTTCATGGATTCATGGGTAAACTTGTTTAAAGAGTATTTGCTGGAAGACAATGTGTCAGCAGATTCTTATTATGAGATTCAGAAATTGGTTTATAGTCTTAGGTTGCCTTCAGAGATGATAAATATTTGCATCGACAATTACATGATCTACTGGGGATATGATGAGAAGTTAGAAGAATGTCAATTATTCAATAAGCCACAATTCAAACCCCAAGGACGAGGGTGTAATAGGTAGGGCTGGGCAAAATATCCGGACCCGAAGAACCGACCCGAAACTGACCCGAAAATCAGGGTCCCGAACCCGATCGGACCCGGGGTAAATAACCGAATGGGTCTTCAACTGTTGTATCCGAAGAACCGGTACCGAACCCGATCCGAACCGAGAACCGAATGAGTATCCGAAGATATCCAAAATGTAAATATGTATATTAAAATATTATTTTTAGTTATACTTATAATTAGTTGAATATTAAAATTAAAATTATAAATTAAATATATTAGTTATTTTTAATAATTTTGTGTATTTTTGGATACAAATACTCAAATAAACCGTGTTAAATGAGTACTTTTGGTTATTTTTTTGTACTTTTTAGTAGTTTGGTTACAAAATACCCGAATCAAATCGGGTAATATGGTTACTTTGGATACAAATACCCAAACCTGTTTCAGATACATTGGTTATTTTCATGTTCCTAATCATAAGAACCGAACCCACCCGGACCCGGGAGAACCCGACTCGAACCCGACCCGGAATTTTGTAATACCCGAATGGGTCTTAATTTCAAAATCCGAAAAACCCGAAACCCGAAAGAACCGACCTGTACCCGAACGGGTACCCGAATGCCCAGGCCTAGTAATAGGGTACCGTACCAAAGGATGTGGTACCTACCAATTACAAACATGTTGAAAAGATTGTACCAATCTGAGAAGACTGCTGGCAGAATGAGATGACATGCCGAACATACTCATGCGGATTGTGAGATCACTCATCCATCAGATGCAAGAGCTGGGAAACATTTTAATACGGTATATCCTAATTTCGCTAAAAATATTCAAATGTGTATCTTGGATTATGCACAAATGAATTTTAGTGCATTTGGAATGTGAGGGAGACAATATTCATTGTGGCAGTTATTCTTACACCATATAACCTACCACCGGAAATGTGCATGCAATGGGAGTTTCTATTATTGACAATATTAATACCTGGTCCGAAGCATCCAACAAGGTCTCTAGATGTTTTTCTACAACCACTAATAAAAGAGTTGAAAGATTTGTGGTCAATAGGGGTAAGGACGTATGATTGTTTAAGGAAAACAAATTTTACGATGCGAGAAATGCTTTTGTGAATCATAAGTGACTTTCCTGCTTATGGAATGTTGTCTGGATGGACTATACATGGGAGATTGTCTTGTCCCTATTGTAATGGAATGACAGATACGTTTCAATTGAAGAATGGTAGGAAGACATGTTGGTTCAATTGTCGTTGATGATTTCTTCCGATTAGCCATCTGTACCTAAGAAACAAGAAATTGTTTAGACACAAAAGGGTTGTGAGAGACACTCCTCCTCCATATTTAATTGGAGAACAAATTGAAGCGCAAATCGATTACTATAGAGCTAAACAAACAGCTCTATGTGGGGGTAATTGGCATGTTCTGGGAAATATGCCTGATTATTACGGAGTTAAACACAACTGACACAAGAAGAGTATATTTTGGGAGTTGTCATATTGGAATAATCTTCTTTTGCGCCACAACCTGGATGTCATGCATATAGAGAAGAATGTTTTTGAGAACATAGTGAATACAATATTGAATGTACGAGGGAAGACAAAAGACATCATAAAATCGAGGTTGGACTTACCTGATATTTTCTCAAGAAGTGAGTTACATATAAAAAGCAACGAAAAAGTTCCAGTTCCGATATTCAAATTTTCATCACAACAAAAATTGGTGTTTTTCAAATGGTTGGCATCAGAAGTGAAGTTTCCGATGGGTATGTTTCAAATCTCTCTAGATGTGTTGAAAAATGTCAAAAGTTATCAGGGATGAAGAGTCATGATTGTCATGTCTTTATGCAACGAATACTTCCCTTTGCATTTGCGGAGCTACTTCCAACAAAAGTACATGAAGCACTTGCAGGTAATGTATTTGGAATTAATTTCTTTATTTATACACAAATAAATAATATGAATACTAATTAAAGTGTTTGGTTGTTTTTTTGGAATATACAAGCCATTGGAACATTTTAAAAAAGATGTCCTTCAACAAAATCATGAGGACATTCTCATCTTATTGTGAAACTTGGAAAAGATATTTCCTCCGTAATTTTTTGACGTCATGGAGCATTTAGTTTTTCACCTCCCGTATGAGGCATTGCTTCGTAGACCTGTACATTATAGATGGATGTATTAGTATGAGCGGGCCATGAAACATTTGAAAGGAAAAGCCAAAATCTTGCAAAGTTGAAGGTTCTATAGTTGCTGGAAGTTTGACGGTAGAAACATCTCACTTCACATCATACTACTTTGCACCAAAAGTACGTACTCGGAAAAGAGCTCCAAGAATATATGATGGTGGTGGTGTCACAGCAACATATGCGGTTGATGATGTTCCAGACATATTTTGCCAAATTGGACAATTGGGTGGAAAATTGAAAGGGGTTTGGTGGTCGAGTGAAGAAGACACCCATAGTGCACACACTTATATTCTACTCAATTGCGAGCATACATTGATGCGCGATTTTGAAAGGAAACATTTTGAAAGGAAGCTTATGAACACACATATATATATGTATATTCAGCTGACTAATTAACAGAAAATTTGATTTTCCAGCCTATTTGTTACTCACGTTGAAGAAGCAATACAAGGGATATCCACAAGTGAGGTAGACAAAAGGAAAGATAAACACTTTATTAAGTGGTTGAGGAGTCATGTAATAAATAAAAAAAATTATGGCATACGTCTGAATAATTTTAACGTTCTCTTTAATTTTTCAGGTTCAATATGCTTATCCATCTTACCCCCCATGGTTTCACGAATTACTTCAAGGTCCACTTGCAAAGGTCACGACATCACCTATGTATTTCACACGAGGCTTTAAATTTCATACATATGAGTATGGTAGACGGCGGGCGACAAGTAATTATGGAATATGTGTGAAAGGCGAAAAAGTTTTCTACGGGATCTTGCATGAGATCATTGAAGTGGAATTCCCAGTCTTATTGAAGTTGAAATGCGTCGACTTCAAATGTGATTGGTTCGACCCCGTTGTCAACAGAGGTGTTTGGTTTAACAAATTCAGTGTTACTGATGTCAATGCTGGACGAAGGTAAAACAAATTTGAGCCTTACATATTAGCTTCGCAAGAAGACCAAGTCAGCTTCATTCCATACCCCGGTTGAAAGAATCTGGTATAAATGGGTTAGTTGTTATCAAAGTTATACCTCGTGGACGAACTATCGGTGGAGAATAACCACCTTTCCAAGAAGAACACATCAATGAAGTCGAGGAACCTCAACAACAAACTGATGACATCCTCCTCATGGATCCACATAATCGTGAATACGAAGATCTTACCGATGATACAACGGACCAAGCTGTTGAAGACGAGTTTGATGAAAGTGATGATGTTTTCTAATGATGACTCGAATGTCAATGATGTATCCGAATAATGATGTAGTTTTTTTTCTTATATAAATGAAATGATGAATTTCATACTTAATGCATGTGTGTGGTTTTTTAATTATGAAAATTAAATTAATAAGTTAAGGGTTTAGGGTTTAGAAAGTAGAGATAGAGTTTATAAGTTAAGGAACATGGGGTTTGGGGTTTCAGGTTTTAGGGATTTGGAACAAGTCCTTGTCATTTCATCGTAACACAGAAACACATAAACTGGTTAATTACTCGTAATACACGTTTCGTCGTAAAATCCACGTGGCATATATTTTCCTAAACACCTCGTACTATGAAAACGCGGGAACTGGTTTATTTCTCGTAAAATGAAAACGCGAGATCTGGTAGATTCCTCGTAACAAAACTAACGTGGACTTTACGATAAAATCTAAAATGAAAACGCGGGATTTGGTAGATTCCTCGTAACTTAACATGGTCTTTACGATGATTATATATTCCCTATATATACACGATCCAAATCACTGTTCATTTCGTAGTCATTTCCTCTCAAGCTCCAAGCAAAGGTATTCCTCTTTACTTTCTCTCTAGCTTAGGTGGTTCGTTTAGGGTAACTAGAGTTAGATTAGGTGGTTAGTTTAGGGAAGTTTTAGATAGGTTTATGGAATTTGTAGATTATAAGATGAGAATTTGTAGATTATAAGATGAGAAATTTAAAATTTTACTTAATTAATAATATAATTTTTTTTCGAGATTGTTTGGAAAAACAAGCTTACAGCTCATTAAAGAGATCTCTTTGGTGAGCTTGGTAGTCATGCAGGCGCATCATCTTCTTCAGCCCTCGGTTCTTCGGTTCCGAATACAGTCCCTGACTCTCAGTCTTCTCAGAGAGTCTCTTAGTCGCCTCCTTTTTCTGCACCGCCGGTGCCTCCTTTTGCTGCCCCGCCGGTGCCTCCTTTTTCTGCTCCCCACCGGTTCCTCCGTTTGCTGCACCACCGGCGCCTCCAGATCATGTTCCGGACGAGGGGCCTCCTCCTCATGCCGTCGGGATTCATCCCAATTTGCTGGTTTCACCGAGTTCTCCTTATGTTATATACAGCGCCGAGGACCTTCTAGCTCAGCCAGGCAGAGAAGGTTTAGCATTCTTAGACCCCGATCGACCAGAAAACACTTTCTGGTACGTTATTTTTAAAAGCTTTTTTTAATTTACAACAACATTAAATAATTTCTTCTTTTAATTTTTTCGTTAGGTTTGGGGTTGATGGTTGTGTTGCTCGGAGCGCTGCCGACACAATCAAAGGCTACTTTCCCGAGGCACATCCAAATTGGATTTTGACGGCGGAGTACGTAAAAAAACATGGTTCAAATGTTTCGCTGTAAGTTACTATTAATTATACTTTAATTTGTTTTAATTATTATTATTTTTTATTTCTAATCTATTAATCTAATATTTTTCTCTTACAATAAAAATGGCATTGGCCCATAGGGATCAACGAGAAGGTGAAGAAAGCATTTGTCGCAAAGGCAAAGGTTCGATTGACTGACACGGTCTCGAACTGGAAGGATGATTGGGTGGTGAAGGGTTATGAGCAGAGGAAACCCACTGTGATCACAAAGGATGTGTGGGATGGCCTCATCCGTTATTGGAACAAACCATCCTCTATTAGAGTCACCAACAATTGTTCCGCTTCCCGTTTGATGAAAGATGTGCATGGTAACTTGTCGATGCTTCACTCATCAGGCCAAAAAACACACGACGGTATCCGTCTAGACATGGTAAGTATTTCAATTAAATCTTCTTTATTTATTCTAACTTTCATATATATATATATATTTTAAGCCAAAGAGACGGGAGTACTACCATCTCTTAAGAAGCTTTACGAGAGGACCCACAAGAACAAGGCTGAGAAATTTGTAGATCCTAGGTCTGAGCAAATCTACAACGACGTGGTTGCTTGGATTGAAGATCACCAGACTCAGCTGACCAAGCAGTCCCCCGATGGAATACCCGTCACATTATCCACACCCGAAGTGCATAGAGGCACATTTGTTTTAATTTTTTAACTTTTTTATTGTGGTCGCTAAAATAATATTTTTTTTAAGGTGGTTCCTAAGAAAAATGGATCTACGTTGAGAATTGGTTCTGTCAACGATGTCCCAAGGGAGACATCGTCTTATAGTCAGCGACGGGATGATGAGACTGCTCATCTGCGTTCTAAGTTGAGCGCGACACGTTCTGATTTGAGCGCGACGCAAGCTCAAATAGGTTCACTTAAAAGTTTTTTGGACGTTCTAGCGGCTGGAAATCTGTAATTAGAGAGCATTTTGCAGGAAAGCCAGACAGGATTTGGGATTCCACAGCCACACTCCACAGAGGAGGAGGCAGAGATGGAGAGAAGGAGTCACAACTACTTCCCTGACTTCAACAACCTGTAGCTAATTTTTCTTCCTTCTCTTTATGTATTCTAATTTTAAACTTATATATTTATAAAATATTTTTGGATTTTCTATAATTTTTTTTTAATATTTAAATAATTTTAGTTTATTGATTTAATATAGAAAAACACTAATCGAATTAAATTTATAGCTAAGTTTACTTCTATTTAATGAGGAATCATTCATTAGGTCAACGTAAAATTAACGAGTAATTTACGTGTTCCTAGACATAAAGTCCTCGTTAAATTTTACTTGAATTTAACTACGGCAAACACACTAATTCGTCGTAGGATTTACGTGTATTTGGCGACGAAAATTTGTGTATATCTTACAATGATGTATCCTCTCGACATCTCAAAATATTTGGTGATAATACCAGAAACCTTGGGTGTTATCTAATCTTTATTTTTGTCTGATGCCTCCCGACGAACTGCAAACCACCCTGTTATCTTTCTATGGATAAAATCAACCAATGGTATCACCAGATATTCTCTGACCTCACACAACACAAAATTCCAAGACTCCCCTAAGTTGCTTGTCCAGATATTGTAACGTTTGCCTCGGAAATGCGATCTCGCCCAATGATCCAACCCTATATCTATCAGATACTTTGCACATGTTGGTTCCATTGTCTTAATCTCGTTGAAAGTTCTGTTAAATTCTTCCATTCGGAATGCCTTAGCAGACTTTTCAAGGGGGTAATTCAAGTGGCGGGCTCTGAAATTTGACCTTATGTTCCTCATCAAATGAACAACACAGATGCAGTGCCCAAAAGTTTTGTATACCTACACCCACATAAAAGTCTGGCCAGTCACTATTCACAGACAACATATAAACATAATGAAACCATGCAAAATATATGAATATCTGCTAAAATAAATATTACCTAGCTAAGTCCTTTGTAAATAGACATGTGCCTATCCGACACAAACACTAACTCATCATCACACACGACAAATGCTGACAATTGTTGAAAAAACACTCCCACGACAAGTCGTTCTCACTATCCACAATGGAAAAAGCTAGTGGGAATATCTGGTAGTTTCCATCCTTAGCAGAGGTGGTAAGTAGACAACCATCATATTTTTTTTCAAGTGTGTCCCATCAATAGTAACCACTTTCTTCATAAATTCATACTTTTTTATTGATGCCCCAAACGCCATAAACATATATTTGAAACGACTTCCACCACTATCTACTGCCTCTGTGAACAGTTTGGTTACCTTGCCCAGGTTCGCGGCAACAAGCCTTTGCAGATAGTCCGGAAGCTGATTGTAAGAGAATTGAGTGGTTCCTTTCGCTTTTTTAATGGCTACATCCTTTGAATACCATGCCTTCCAGTATGATATAGCAACATCATGGTCACCACACATCTTATGCCTTATGTCACATGGCTTTGGTCCTCCGCTGCCTCCCACCAATAACCGATGCAGTCGCTCTATCCTGTAGCCTCCACGCTCATCCACTGAGCATAAATTCTGAGATACGACTTTTTTAATTTCAAAAACCTCAGCATCTTTAAGCTTGACTGCATAGAATCTCTAGGGACAATCCTTACCACAACATTCAAACACCATCAATCATGGTTCCGAATTCTACTTTGTAACAAAACTTTCTACTTTTTGCATAAGCCGCCATATGCTGCTTAAAGGCATCTTTTATCCTGAACATTATCCCTACTTCAACATCGTCGGTGTAGTCCACCATTTCGCCTGTAAGGAACCACATTACCATTTTAGTGATTTTTCTAAATATACAAACCAGTAACTTATAAAATGATCTATCATCAAACTCAATTGCCAATCATTTTATGTCTCTCTTATCCCTTTACCTATCTATCAGTCAATATTATTTTATTCTGAACTACAAAGGGATTACTAGTGCACACATGACAGAGTAGAAGTTCAGTTGCAATCAAAGGACAACGTTGGATAGAGTCTAATCTTAGTTCACATAACAGAAATGATTTTGTATAACAATTTTTTTTCGTACAAGATAATTCAATAAACAAACAAAAAGACAGCTGACCTTGCTAAATCACTCATCAGACGATAGGATACTGGAAAAATAACTTCTACTTCTTCTTCGACGATTACACTCCAATTTAGCCGACCAAAACAAACTAAACTTAACATTTATCCGACCAAGCTTTCCCAGCATCTCATTCAAACTTTCATCTTACTAGAAAAACCAAATACCCCCTTAAGATATTATGCCCATTACACACCAACTAAAAGACTCAACAGCCACCTTCCATGCTACTTTCTTCAGAGGACGTAACTTGAGCTCTCTCACCAGCCTTGCTTGTTCCAACTTGTTTTTGTGCACAACAAATAGCCGACGTCATCATCGGTGACAGGGTGTCATCACATCGGATTGGCTCCTCTACAACTCTTATAGCCATTTCAACTGAACCATATTGTGCTAATGCCAACTCCTCTCCTGCTACAATCTCTGCAATCAATTTGTTTCTACCAACAATAAACAAACTTTAGACATCAATAACATAGAATCAAACACATTCCTTTAGACATCAATCATGAACCTTTATTCGTTGGTGGGGTCAATAAACTATCCTCAACTGCCATCACACTATTTACCTCCCCCAAATTTTTACAGGGGAATGGCACATGATGACCAATAGGCACAAAATTGTCGGTTGTTGACCCGGTTGAAGAACCTTCGCCATCAACAAGTACAACTTCATTGGAGGCCACACCAATTGTGTTATTGCTCTCTCCACCATTTCTTGGAGAAGCTATAACCACACCGACATTTTGATCTTCTGCCTGAGTATTACCAGCTAGTCCTCCTCCAGCAGCGACTTCTTCGTTTGCAACACCTTCCCAAAACATCATCTCATTTTCGATCTCTTTACCAGTAGGTCCTTGTGTGTTCGCATGTTCTGGATAGTTCAAGATGTCAAATCCAACATCCCAAAATACTGGTGTCTCTTCATGCTCAGTAATATGTGCCGATACTACGTCAACAGATCTTGCTAGCCCTCTAATGTAAAGTATGATTAGCATGTAATATGATTTAATTGGCGACCATGACCACTGTTTTTTAAGCCAAAATTGGTTCTAAAGAGCTTTTATAAATATTAGATAACTATATTTATTATTAACAAAATCCAAACATAACTAAACAGGCAAACAAAACGCATAAAACAAACGAACCTGCTGCTAAATTTCCATGAATACTTTCCACCATCTCATCATCGTCATCATCATCGTCATTTCTATTATCTCTCTAGCTAGTGTGGCTGGTGTGGTGCCCCGATTATGATTAACAAGATAACTGTCAGCCTATTCCATCTCCAAAGGAACTCTGTGGAACAACAACATGCCTTCCCCTGGAAATATCGCATTCATCACATCTTCAGTTTGTGTTGCACGATCGCCAAACACAAGACCTGCATCAAAACACAATGCCTGCTAACTTTTTTGAAACAAAATATTATTTAAACAAAATTACCCATGTTTCACGCTTCTTTCATATGCCGCTTGAGAGTTTTCTCTTGCGGTTTTGTCAAATACATACGATGTTGCACCAATAGTGAAATTGGTTTGACAAAGGATCAGGTACTCTGCCACACCTTTAGGACCCACTGTTACCTGCAATGCAAGATCATCCAACCAGGTCCTTAAATTCAGCAGCGTCGAAAGTTCAAATGTGTTTGAGATTGTGGTTGGTAGAGTTTTGTTTCCCAACAGGACTAGCAGCCAACTTGGTAGCAGGTAGGAGACAGTGACTGGAGTATGAGGAATCAGACAGTAACGCCGCCTAATGATTTGGTCAAGTATCTCAAACCTCACTGTCCTATTAATCATCAACCTGTACCTGAAATATTCTGGATCCGTTATTCGATCCCACTCTTGATCACCATTTTTCTTCCATTCACCTTGCCATAGACGTACACACCGCACCATTCTGAACAAACAAACAAAACATGAAGTAAAAAATTAAAAAAAACATTGCTGTAAGAAAACAATTTATTGTTCTAAACGGCTGTATATGAAATAAACTGTTTATCATAAATGTCAGGTGCCCATTATAAATTACGAACTTGACAAAACAAAGAAGACAAACTGATGACTGAAACGAATTTAAAGCAGCATAAAGAACATCCTTAGGATTGAACTCTCCATTAAATATTGTCGGGAGTAAATACCTTCAGCTATTGTCTGTACTTTCTCTGAACTAGTATTGATGAGAGCTCACAGGTTGCCTCAATTTATAGACAAACCATACATGTGAACTTTCTCTCTCTCCCCATTCAATTTTTTTGCATGGTGACAAGATCTTTTGATATGATTCTCCTTTTTGTGCGCAGCGTTTGTGTCAGATTTTCCAAGGCCCTCATTTGCCAATTCTCTCATTGGCAGCTTCACGTAACTTGGTGAGGGTAATAAATCCTAGGCTAATCATCACGCACTCCCAAATCTTTTAAACCCCCTTTTAGATTTTAACCTATATCGTCGCCAACATTAATTCGTATCCTAAACATTAGAGGGTCATTTTTGTCAATTCGTCTCTACTGAAGCCGACATAATTTTTGGAGATTATATCCAGTTCACTCTTTAATAATTAACTAAAGGATCTTAATAAAAGAGATTCATAAATTTTAGGACCTTTTTCTATGTTAATTTTTTAAAATTATTTTAGGGTCATATGCCAATATTTCATCTTGCTAAGAGAGAGAAAGAGAGAGAGAGAGAGAGAGAGAGAGAGAGAGAGAGAGAGAGAGAGAGAGAGAGAGAGAGAGAGAGAGAGAGAGAGAGAGAGAGAGAGAGAGAGAGAGAGAGAGAGAGAGAGAGAGAGAGAAACAAAGTAAGTGAGATATAGAGAGAGGGAGAGAGAAACAAAGTAAGTGAGATATATAGAGAGAGAGAAACAAAGTAAGCGAGATATATATAGAGAGAGAGAGAGAAACAAAATAAGTGAGATATAGAGAGATACAAAGAGAGAGACGGAGTGAGTGAGAGTTCACAATAATTGTAAGAGAGAGAGAGAGAGAGAGAGAGAGAGAGAGAGAGAGAGAGAGAGAGAGAGAGAGAGAGAGAGAGAGAGATATGGAGAGACAAAAATGACTGAGATAGACAAAGATACATAAAGAGACCGAATGAGTGTAAGAAAGAGAGAACATATGAATGAGGGTGAGAGAGAGAAAATGAGGGTGAGAGCGAATAAAAAAGAGAGAGAATGTGAATGAGGGTGCGAGAGAGAGAGAGAGAGATAGAGAGAGGAAAAAGAGGAGAAAGAGGGACAACGTGAGTGAGAGGGAGATACAAAGAGAAACAAAATGAGTGTGTGTGTGTGTGTGTGTGTGTGAGAGAGAGAGAGAGAGAGAGAGAGAGAAAGAGAGACAGAGTTCATAATAATTCTAAGAGAGAGAGAGAGAGCATATGAATGAGGGTGAGAGAAATATAGAAAGAGAGAAAGAATGTGAATGAGGGTGAGAGAGAGAGAGAAAAATATATATATAGAGATGAAATGAGTAAGTGAGTGAGAGAGAGAGAGAGAGAGAGAGAGAGAGAGAGAGAGAGAGAGAGAGAGAGAGAGAGAGAGAGAGAGAGAGAATGCCCTCCTCTAGCGCTTCAAACAGTGGATAAGAAACACTTGCAATGAACGGCAAATCTGAATATCTGGACATATACGACTGATTTGACTGGCTTGGCTTCAGTAATCGACTCTGTTGAGGAGGATGGGAATTTATCATCATAGGGAACGATGAGTCTTTTGTCATGCATGAGAGAGAGAGAGAGAGAGAGAGAGAGAGAGAGAGAGAGAGAGAGAGAGAGAGAGAGAGAGAGAGAGAGAGAGAGAGAGAGAGAGAGAGAGAGAGAGAGAGAGAGAGAGAGAGAGAGAGAGAGAGAGAGAGAGAGAGAGAGAGAGAGAGAGAGGTGACAGCATGAGTAAGGGGAAGATACAAAGAAAACATAATAAGTGAGATAGAGTGAGATACATAGACAGATGGAGTGAGTGAAAGAGAGTTAATAATAATTGTTATTCATACAATATAAGAATTTTTGCATTGACTTCTAGTATAGTTTAATTTGAATCATTTATGATTTAGATAAAAATTCATTTAGTGTTTTTACAACGATAATGAAGATTACTAATGGTTAGTTGTTGTTGAATATTAACTATAATTGTGTTTATACTCACATATTCATGCATAAAATGATTATATATAGAACACAAGTTTTTATTTTCTTTATATGTATAATCATTTATCTAAGCTTCATATAATTACATAAATATGATGTTTGTATACGAGGGAATATAAATTATACAAATGTAACCATAAATCTAAGAATTATATTAAAGTATGCACAACGTGTGCAAACCACCTAGTGTTTGTTAAATAATAAAAACTACAAATCTTTTTT
Source organism: Moricandia moricandioides (assembly GCA_905132885.1). Taxonomy (NCBI): domain Eukaryota; kingdom Viridiplantae; phylum Streptophyta; class Magnoliopsida; order Brassicales; family Brassicaceae; genus Moricandia; species Moricandia moricandioides. The sequence continues at coordinate 43,263 of CAJHQQ010001986.1, forward strand.
ACATCTACTAATTTTATAAAATCTCTGGGATAATCTATATTAACAATTATATATATAAATGTGTAGAACCAAAAAAATATAGAAGTTAAATCTAAAAATATTTTTATATCGAATATAGGTAAAAATGAAAAATACGATTTTAAAAATAGTTTTAATTATACAAAATTAATTATAAATAAAATATAAAATTATGATAAAAGATGGAATCTATTTTGGTTTAGTATTACTAATAGCATATGAAGATATATATATATATATATAACAAAGTGATATAACTTTTAAAACATTTCTGTTATGTTGAATTGTTGAAAACAGTTTAATACAAAAAAGGATTTAAAAGATGAACTTTTTAAGATTATTAAAAACAATTTTCTAACTAAACATGGAAGATACCCTTTTTTTCAACATGGAAGATACCTAAATATCAAAAATACATGTTGAAAATCACTATTCATAGTTGTGTATTTTAATTTAATTTTATATTTTTTCAGTTTCGGAATTCACATGCAGTCGCTAATGTTTGATTTTTGTTATGAAACTAATAAACTGTGTGTCTATTTCTTAAGACATTACACTTAAATGGAATTATTTTAAAGAAAAAATTATCATAAATTTTTAAAATAAAATTCATAAGTAGAGAAAATTTAGGAATTATATAATCATTAAATGAGATGAAATAGATATTTTAAAATTAGGGTTGTGAATTTATATTTATTTACAGATTTGGTTTGGGTTCGGTTTGGTTTATTTGAATTTAAGAAACTTTAACCAAAATCAACCCAAATTACTTTTGGTTTGTTTTGTGTTCAATTTCGTTCATGTTTGTTTTGGTTTGTGTTTGGATAGGTTTAATTTGGTTCTTCTTTGTTTGTTCGGTTCAATCGAGTTGATTTTTTAGTTTTGTTCTAGTTCAGTTAAAAAATATAATTTCGACAAGCATAAAAAATTATCATTTGACACTAAGTCATTATTTTATTTATAGGTAAACATAAAGCCAAATATTGTGATGCAATAATTTAGTGAACATATCAAATTGATCATTAATGCTAGTTTAGAGAAATTGGCCGCGCAACGAGATTTGGCCTTTGGAGATTTAGACATAGATAGTCAATCGCAGCGCGAGTTGGATAGATAATATTTGAATTCGAGTTCTAGGACTAAACCTAATAAAACCCTTAACAACTATATATGAGTTATGATTCCATGTTTGATATCCTTGATTTTAGAATTTTTTCCATCTTTTACAAACTGATTTTATTGTTTCGTTTCATTTATTGCTTTCTATTATTGATCTAGCTTTACCAATAATTGATAGTCTATTGTGTGATCCACGCTCCTTGTGGATTCGATCCCCTACTATTACATCAATCTCTTATTTCAGAGAGTGCTCTTGGGGTGATTTGAGCATATTAAATTTGAGGAAGGCAACCCATGGTCGTACTAGCGGTAAAGAAAACTGGGTCAGGACCCTTCATTCCGCCTTACAGAAAAGGCTATAATCAGCGAAAAGAAGGTGTTGTATCAGGGGACTAGCGCAAGAAGCACGCATCCCGTTATGTTTCCTTGATTCTCTGCATGATTAAGAAGGCAAATGAGCGCTTCCATGCATAATCTAAAGATAAAAAAGAATCAAAGGATATCCTTGGCAAAGAACCCTCTGTGGGACAATATTACCTCTTGGCTGACCATTTTGAGGATATTATACCGCAACGAAGAAACACATCTAATTATCCAATCATTCTAGATCTCAGAAAAACCAAGATTTTGCATTACACCCTGAATGAATTCTCATTCCATCCTATCATAGGCTTTACTTATGTTTTAATTCCCTTCCTTTTATCCTTACGTCCATATTTCTTGAAAAATTTATTGGGCAATCATTATATTATCAGCAGTATGTCGTCCAACAACAAAGGCTGACTGGATTTCAGATATTCTTTCTGGGGTAAGTTTTTTAGTCTCTGGCATAAGACTTCCTGGACTATCTTATAGCTCAAACTGCACAAACTGATCGAGCGAAACTGAGCCATTTTAGTGGGCTTATCTTTATTCAGAATGAGACAAATGTTTGTATCATTCATGCCTTGAGCCATAGTGCCATCAAAAAGGACTTCATCAACCATACGATTTAAGTCACTCTTCACTATATCCCAAAACATCTGATAGAGAACTATTCCATCTAGTACAAGTGCTTTGTCAGGATGCATCACAAATAGGGCTAGTTTAACTTTTCATCCAGTAACAGGAGCTGTAAGATCAGCATTTATCGAATCATTTATGGCGTAGTAACATCTGCTAAAGCTTCATCTATCTCCTCTGGATTTGATGAACAAAAAATTCTCCTGAAATAACTAGAAGCAATGGCTACCATCCTGTCTTCATCCTCTTTCATATTTTTGGATTCATCTATTAATTTCGTAATCCAATTTTTCTCGTGTCTGCTTTCTCAAAGCCAGAGAGCTCTATATTTTTCTTTCAAAACAATTGCCTTAAGAGTACCAGATAATTCTTTCAATGTAATTGCTATTTCTTCTGCTGGCGGATCATCATTTGAGTACATAATTTCCACATTATCTTTTAGTTCCTCCACTTGTATCTAAGAATTGATATCATTTTATCTTTTCTATTGACTCAAAGTTCTATGTCAACTTAAAATATGGATCATTATATTCACATCTCTTGGGAGATCTAGTGAATTCTATCCTTCCAATACCACATGTCTGATCTCCCCTTTATAAAATTACCTCACGAACATATCATTTTGACATTAAATTCTCATTCCAACAAAGTAGTTACCCCTCGTTGCTTCCAAACTCTTTAACACTAACCAGTTCGTCCACCAAAGGTTTTTTTTATCTTAAGAACAACAAAGGATACACAAAATGTGTTTTTATGGGTTAAGAACGACATAAATATGTCTTTTATATAAAGTTCTCCTATAAAAAAGTGGAAGAGAGAGAATATACTAAAAATACAGAATTTAATAGCTGTCAAGGAGCATCTCCATTTCCACTCTGTAACTTACTCCATTTTGCTTAAAAATTGACTGGAAAATGGAGTAATGAGTAAAAATTAAAAACATTACTCTATTTATGAAGTAATATTTGATTTTTTTGTTCATCACTCCATTTCCCACTCTATTTTGGAATAAATTATGGAGTAGAGATGAAAATGCCCTAAAAGACCTTAGTGGAATCTGGCGACTGGCGATGGAGAGGCAACAACTTGAACAAATCTCCTTAAAAATTCATTAATCACTTGTTCTTGTTATCCCTTGATAACAGATCATTTGGGACGTTAAATTCCTTATTCTCTAGTTTCCTTGATAAGTAAAGGTGAACTTTTTGGAGTGATATACTCTTCCTTAAGCTTCACGATTGGCTCTATTACCGTCTGAGCATTAGGCATCTGGTTCATCCTCTGTAGGGATCATTATTTCACATCTCTCAGATCGTCGTGTTATTTGTGTTTCTATGTGATCGGGTTCACTAGACAACACGATCTCATTTTTTCAACAACTTGTCTCCCACGACTGGATAAGATTTAAAAAGCCTCATTCCCCATGATAAGTATACCTTTTGACTCAATGGATAATAACAAAGGTAAAGGCATCCTTCTTGATGTCGATGATGAAAAATCAATACTACTTCCTGACCAAGCAGATGGCTTTTTGATTTGGGAGTATTGCAGGTCCCTTATAGGCAAGATTTTAAATCAAAAGAAACAAAATGTGGAGAAGCTTATCAGATATATGCCTCGTGTAAAAATTTGATGAAGATGGGTGGAAACAAGAACATATCAAGATTTGTGTTTGTCGTCGAGAGAATAAAGAGATAATAATTTTATAAGAGTATAAGTATAATGGAGTTTGAGAGAATAAGAAAATAAGGTGAGAGCAGAGAATAGAGATAGTAGAGCGAGTTTAGTAACCAGAGAATGGTGAAGAAGACATGGGTACTCCCCACTTTTAGCTTAGATTGAAATTGATTACAATTAGGGATATTTATAGCCAATACACACACTAAACAAATGAGAGGAAGAAGGCAAAGAGAAGATAGATCTGGATTCAAAATGAGTAGTTGGGATGACAAAACAAATTTTAGAGAGCTCCAAGTACCTTCAGTATATCTAAGCCACTTTTAGCTTAGATATACCTGGCTTAGATATACTGAAGGTACTTGGAGCTCTCTAATACAGAATTTGGAGTCCAAATTCTGTATTAGAGAGCTCCAAGTACCTTCAGTATATCTCACTATTACCCCTCCTCAAGGTTCATCCGGAGCGAATAGGTGGACGACCAAGCTTGCAAGTGAGAAACACTGAGTTTTGAAACTAGGAGACAGCACCTCACAAATTTTTCTTTTGGACTTCTTTGGAAAGTAGGTACTTAGCACTAACACACATGCTATGGGCTGATTCATATCTTCCCAACTGAAAGTAATTGTTCTAACTCCATGTAGAAGCTGATCCATAGCTTCTCAACCGAAGGTAGCTGTTCTAAGTCCATGCGTTAGGCTGATTAATAGCTTTCCAATCAGCTTCCCTCTCCACTTGATCTTCTTGTCAAGTAGCCTCTGATGGCCATCTGTTTTAACACCAAGTTATTGATGTGCCATCTTACTTCCTTCGAAGCTTTCCATTCTTATTTCAGTGTGCTAACTCCCTCTCTACGCTCAGAAATATACACCTCTTGTGTAGGCTTTAAAATGTCGGCAATGTGGGTACCAACATCCACGGGTAACTTCCACCAGCTTTTCTTCTCTTAAATGTGTGTAATCTCCTACCCATGTTCAGGAATATACATCTTTTGTGTACACTCTGATGCATTGGCTGTGGATAACTTATCCACGAAAATACACAATTGACGAGAGAAACAAAACATATTTAGGCAAATAATATCTAGAAAATTTTTAAACATGTGAGAGTTAATTAAAGCATTATTCTTTTAAAGGAAATAGAGTCCATTTACCTCCAAGGAATCAAAGTTGATTCCTTGTACCTCCTTATCCAAAAGTTTCTTGTTGAACCTTCTTCATTCTTGAGAAGGTCCAAGGTCTAGCTTTTGTCCATGGTATGAATATCCTTCTTCAGTGGTCACCTCTCTGTCCCCTCCTTTCCTCCAGCTTGTGGCACCCCATGAAGACCATAAATGTTTCTTCCTCAAGCATAATGGTGAAATTTCTCCATCTTCAAGGTTTGGCAGCTTCATTGTCTCCAAATGTATTCTTCAAGTTGTTGAAGGTCGCTATTACCCACTGGATAATAGATTAGGTTTTGACATAAATTTTAAAAACAGAGAAATAGAGAGAGAGATGAACAAAGAAGGATTTTTCGGAAGTCTTTGTGAATTTCAGGGGCTTAAAGCTCTGATACCATGTAATAATTTGATGAAGATGGGTGAGAACAAGAACATGTCAAGATTTATGTGTTGTGGTAAGGAGAATGAAGAGATAATAAGTTTATAAGAGTATGAGTATAATGGAGTTTGAGAGAATAAGAGAATAAGATGAGAGCAAAGAATTGAGATAATAGAGAGAGTTTAGTATCCAGAGAATGGTGAAGAAGAAAGGGGCACTCCCCACTTTGAGGTTAGATTGAAATTGATTATACTGAAGACTATTTATAGCCAATACACACACTAAAAAATGAAAGGAAGAATACAAAGAGTAAAAGCTTCAACTTAAGCTCTGATACCAAATAAAAGCTTCCACTTAAGCTCTGATACCAAATAAGAGGAACAGAACGTGTTTGTGTTTAACCACGAAACTCAGCTTGAACACAACACGACTTTATAAAGAATATCTCTCTTTATTATGTTTAGAAAATAACTCAAAACTAAACACTTCAATCTTTCTTATTCTCCTTCTACTTCTTATCATTGACACAACTCATCAATGATATATATAGTGCTAGATAACTCCTATTTCCTATAGTATTAGATAACTCCTAATTCTATAAGGATTGCACTAAACATTAGTTCCTAAACCAACTTGTTATAGGAAACTTAGACTCCAAGCTATTGAGGCTTATCTCCAACATTCTCCCTCTTAAGCTTCAATTCGGTCTTGGACATGTCTTGAACTCCTATCAAGTTCCTCATCTCAGTAAACTTGATCCGCGCCAAAGCTTTAGTTAAAATGTCCGCCTTTTGTTCAACTCCCGGAACGTGTTGTACTTCGACTAGCTCCATGTCGATGCATTCTCGTATGAAATGATAACGCTTATGAATATGCTTGCTCTTACCATGAAATACCGGATTCTTGGTGAGTGCAATTGCAGACATGTTATCAATCTTTATGAGAACTTGTGATGTGTCAAAGCCTGTAATCTCGCTTAACAGATCACGTAACCATATCGCTTGTCGTGCTGCTTCCGTTGCTGCCATAAACTCGGCTTCACACGTAGACAATGCAACTGTGTCTTGCTTCTGTGAACACCACGTGATAGGTGATGATCCATAGTAGAACATATGACCAGTAGTGCTTCTTCCATCGTCTTGGTCGATGTTATGACTACTATCACTATATCCAGTGATTTCTTTTGATCCTCCACGCTTAAACTTCAAACCATATGCGACGGTTCCCTTGAGATATCGTAGTATCTGCTTCATTACTTCACCATGTGATTTGCGAGGGCTTTGCATATACCTGCTTGCGACTCCAACAGAGAAAGCTAAGTCTGGACGAGTGTGTAACAAATACCTTAAACATCCAACATTCCTTCTATAGCTCGTAGGATCTATCTCTGTTTCTTCTGTAGCTTTTGAGACTTTCAGTCCAAACTCCATAGGTATCTGAGTCGGATTGCACTTCTCTAAACCTGCTTCGCTTAGAATTTTCCTTGCATAGCCTTCTTGTTTAAGCTCAATTCCTGTTTCTCCTTGAAACACTTCAATACCAAGATAATAAGTGAGTTTTCCGAGGTCTGACATCTCAAACTTAGATGACATTCCTTTCTTGAAATCACTTATGGCTTTGAGACTATTGCCAGTGACGAACAAATCGTCGACGTAAATAGCAACGATGAGAAGCGTTCCTTTCTCTTCCTTGCGATACACGGCTGATTCTTTTGCACATCTTTGGAAGTTTAGACCTTTCAAGACTTCATCTAACTTCGTGTTCCAAGCTCTTGGAGCTTGTCTTAAGCCATACAACGCCTTTGTAAGCTTATAGACTTTGTGTTCTTCGCCTTTGACTTCAAAACCTTTGGGTTGTTCAACATAAACTTCTTCCTTTAACACACCATGTAAGAAAGCTGTTTTGACGTCCAAGTGATGAATTTCCCATCCATTCGATGCTGCTAATGCACTTAGCAATCGTATGGTTTCTATACGAGTTACCGGTGCAAAAACTTCATCAAAGTCTATGCCAGATTCTTGTACGTATCCTTTAGCCACTAATCTCGACTTGTACTTGTTGATAGTACCATCTGCATTCTTCTTTATCTTGAAAATCCACTTGAGACCAATAATCTTTATCCCGCTTGGTTTATCAACTAGAACCCACGTCTTGTTTTTGTTGATCGAGTCAATTTCTTCTTTACATGCTAGTCTCCACTCCTTGTGTTCTTTTGTATCTTTGAAACATCTTGGCTCGTTGTTGATCAACAAGAGTAGAATCTCACATTCCACTGAAGCTTGAAGTATGTAGTCATTAAGATAATCAGGTCGTTTTATTGTTCTGTCTGATCGTCTTAATTGAGGTTGAACATATCCTACTTCTTCAGTTTCTACTCCCTTTTGATCTTGTTCTTGTTCAAGCTCGGAATGAGGTTGAACAGAGTCAGACGTATCATTATCTTCATTATGCTCGTTTTGAGGATTTCCAGCATTGTATGGTCCATGACCTTCATCAATAACGTCTCCCCACGTCATTTGAAACATACCTGGATTGCCTCCATCATCTCCCTTCCAGTTCCAACTAGTTTTTTCATTGAAAGCTACATCTCGGCTTACAACGATTCTTCTAGTTGAGGGATTATACAACCTATATGCCTTGGATCCTGGCTCGATTCCAAGATGCACTAATGGTTGTGATCTATCGTCTAGTTTCTTGAGGTTTGCTGCTTCAACCTTCGAGTAAGCTAGACAACCGAAAACCTTCAAGTGTTCAAGGTTTGGTTTCTTCTTTCTAAGACATTCGTATGGAGTCATGTTAACAAGGGCTTTTGTAGGCACCCTGTTAATCACGTATGTTGCATGACGCACTGCCTCTCCCCATAAGTAGTTTGGTACTTTCATCGCCTTGAGAGTGCTTCTTGTCATCTCCATCAACGTCCTATTTCTCCTTTCCACGACGCCGTTCTGCTGCGGTGTGTAAGGAGCTGTGAGATGCCTCCTAATCCCACTTTTGTCACAGTACTCTTGGAACTCTTTTGAAGTGAATTCACCTCCTCTATCGGTTCTCAGAGTAATGATCTCTTCTCCAAGATCCTTCTCTATCAGACTCTTAAACGTCTTGAACATACCAAACGCATCACTTTTTTCTTTCATCAAGATCGTCCACATGTATCTTGAGAAGTCATCAATGATGACAAATATGTATCTGTTATGAGCGATGGTTGGTGGTGTTATCGGACCACATAAGTCTGCATGAAGAAGCTCAAGTGGTTTGGATGCTCGGTACATGGTAGCCTTTGGAAACGCTTGACGTGTTTGTTTGCCGACCAAACACGATTCACACATCTTCTTCTCTTCTCTGATCTCTGGTAAGCCGTAGACCATCTTCTGGTTGGACATAGCTTTCAACGTCTTGAAGTTTATATGTCCCAACCTTGCGTGCCACTTCCAAGTCTCATCTTCAGTTCTTGTGTGTAAACATACCGGTTTTCCAATCCTCAGACCAATCTTGTAAAGTCTGTTGGACGACCGTATGACTTTCACCAAGAGTCTTCCACTTGGATCATGTAGAGTCAAGTAATCTTGTCTCATTCTGACATCGCAACCAGCTTCCGTAGCTTGTCCCAAACTCAAAATATTGCTCTTAAGCTCGGGGATGTAGTAGATATCTGTGATGAGTTGTTGTTCATCCGCTTTGCTTTGAAATAAAATTGATCCTTTCCCTCCTATTTCAATGCATGATCCATCTCCGAACTTAACTTTACCTTTTATATTTTGGTTGAGCTCCGAGAAGTATTGCTTGTTTCCGGTCATATGATTGCTTGCTCCATTGTCGAGGTACCATATTCCATCTTCATCCTTAGGGTTCACGTAATTCTTTGGAATGATATTCTCTTCATTCAAGAATACAATTTCGTGCATATAGAGGGCTGGATCAGCTTCTTCTGTTTCTGTTTTATTTGCCTCTTCTAACTTTTGTAATCTTTCTGGACATGTTGAAGCCCAATGTCCAGGTTTATCACATCGAAAGCAAATTAGAGGTGATTTTTCTTTCTTATCTTTCGATTGGAGAGAGTGATTTGTAGAACGTTCTTGTGAGTTGTATCTTCCTCTACCACGTCCTCTATATCCTCTACCTGCTGTAGAACTATGTTGTTCTGAGCTTGCAAGTAACAACTTTCCTTGCGGTTCTCCATAGTTCTCCTCCTCTCTAATACGTTCCTCATAGGCCTTGAGTCTTCCTATGATTTCTTCGAATCCTGTCATCTTCAGATCGAGTACTTGCTCGAGAGAGGCAATAATATGGATGTATTTGCTTCTAGGTAGACTGTTGAGAAACTTCTTAACGAGCTTGCTTTCTTCGATGGTTTCTCCTAGGGATGCAGCCTTTGCTGCTAACTCTGATAACTTTCCAGCAAAGTTATCTATTGTGTCTGAAGAATTCATCTTAATTCTTTCAAACTCTGACATAAGGGTTTGTAGTCGTGTCTCCTTGACACGCTCAGCCCCTTGATATCGCTTGCTTATCGCCTCCCATATCTTTAACGGTGAGTCTTGTTCGCCAACTTGCAGTATAAGATTCTCCGGAATGGACTGGAATAGCAACGCTGTTGCGATATCGTTCTTGTTCGATTCATCTGTTCCAGGTTGGACAGCTTCCCAAACCTTATGAATACGTAACAGAACTTTCATCCTCATTGACCATACGGTGTAATTCGTAGAGGTAATCATAGGACACTGGATCGAGATCGTTTTGTCAAACTCCTTTTGACGTGTGGTTGTTGTAAGATCTCCCATAGCTCGGTTTTCTTACTAACAAACGATCGATCAAAACCTTGTGCTCTGATACCAAATAAAAGCTTCAACTTAAGCTCTGATACCAAATAAAAGCTTCAACTTAAGCTCTGATACCAAATAAAAGGAATAGAACGTGTTTGTGTTTAACCACGAAACTCAGCTTGAACACAACACGACTTTATAAAGAATATCTCTCTTTATTATGTTTAGAAAATAACTCAAAACTAAACACTTCAATCTTTCTTATTCTCCTTCTACTTCTTATCATTGACACAACTCATCAATGATATATATAGTGCTAGATAACTCCTATTTCCTATAGTATTAGATAACTCCTAATTCTATAAGGATTGCACTAAACATTAGTTCCTAAACCAACTTGTTATAGGAAACTTAGACTCCAAGCTATTGAGGCTTATCTCCAACAAAGAGAAGATAGATCTTGATTCAAAATGAGTGGCTGGGATGTGAGTATTTGAATTGAATGACTAAGATTCTTTCTCTCCAAATGCTGGATAATAGAGTGTAGCTTTTCCAGACAGCTCTATTTTCAAACATGAATTGACTCCTTTTTTCTCCAACTTCTATCTTGACTTTTGGAGGTTCCAAATAGTCATATTAAGTCTTCTCCAAGTGCTCAAGACTTCTCCAATCAGTTTGTCTAAAGCAAGAATGTACTGACAAAAGCTCTGGGTGGGATTCTGTGGATGGGTTGGCTTAGACCATGCAATCACTTTTTCTTTTTTGCCATGTCTTCTTCATTCCAACAACTAAGTAATTAATTCTTCTTTCTTCATTCCAACACCGTGAGAAATGGAAGAAAAGATTGCAGTTAATGATCTAGGCAATGGATGCCCTTTTTAATTTTGACAATGAGGAGGATCTTTAGTCTGTCCTTCCCCAAGGACCTTTTAATTACAACTACAGCATGTTTATTCTTGTGAGATGGGAACAATTGTCGATGGAGACTATCCTTGGGTAGTTCCATTAATGATAACTTACAATCATTCCTCTGTCGAGTGAGATCTCCACAACATACGAGATAACTCGGTAAGGTTCAAAAACTTGGTGTAACTGAAGATTGAATGTTGGTCGATGTCAACAACCGTAAGCCTCTGAAATTTGAAAGGAAAATTCAAGTTAAGGTTGGAACTGATATTCCCATAAAGCTAAAATATGTAAGCTCTTTAAGCACTGCTCTTGCCGCAGGCTTATTACGCATGAAGTGGCCTATTGTGATAAGAAAAGAGCGAATTTACAGGCAGAGAAGCAACAGCAAATTGTGTTCTCTAGAGTCCAAGAGAAATCAAATTTCGGAAAAGGACATGAGCCTTTGCTCAAGAAGAGTGATTCAACACATCATCTTAATTATCTTGCTGATGTAAGGTCTTGCTTTATTGAGGACTCCAACTCTCGTTCACTTGAACAGAGGAGTGGTAATGAGGTGTATAGGCGAAGACAGCATCACCATGATCAGTCTCGGGTTCAACGAAGAACTCACTCATCCAGATTGGATTGGTTCTCAAATACATCCTCACGGGGACAAAGAAGAGTCACACCATATTCTTATGATAGAAGAGAAGATAGCCACTCCCACTGAAACAATCATGATAGAAGTGGTGTCCACAAGCAAAACACAGTTTGGAAGGAGAATATTAAGTTGACAAACAATAGGGGCTGCTGATCATGCTTCGCCTTTGATGTAGCTTTTATTATGCACTCTCAAATTAACCCTATAAACTACTTTTTACTCTCTCAAATAAGATGTTCAATTGTAGTACTTAGTGATTGAATCCATAGAGAGCGTAGGCACGCAATAGACTATAGATGTTTAGATTAAGCTAAGCAAACAGTTTATTAAAGACGTAATAGTAGACAAGTAAGCAGATGAAATCCCTATTGAGACGTTGCTGAATAAGAACATTGACTTCATCTCCTGGGATCCAATTTTTCTTGCAAATATCATAGACTTGATGGTACACCGGACATAGATCTGAGACAGAGAAGGTATCCCACTTGAAATGCATGCCTTCAGTAACTATTGACACACAATAATCCAGATCTGTAAGTTGCCAGTCTTCGAACTTGCCATCATGTGGTTTACCCAATATCTCATTAATCAATGTTGCGGTAAACTCAAAAATTTCACCTCTGATTTGGACCAACGAACTCAGTCCATCGAAGTTTGTGAAGAATTCCCTGATCAAGATGGGTGAGAAGGCACATAAACGTGTCACTATGGATATCCACCCCACGTTGTTGACAATATTCATGACCGGTTGTGAACTAAGAGCATGCGCTGGTATGATTCTTTGGATACGAAACCCTCTGAGGCATAAACTTTCATATTTCGGCGAGCATCATCGGATACAAACCGATCCGAAACCATGATACCTATATTTTGATGGTCACATAACCTGTATCTGAAAGCACTTATCTTAAGACACAGTCAGTACGAAAAAAAGGTGGTGTCCACATGTTATCCACCTAAAGACAGAATACTCAAAAAAAACTATGACGCACTATTAAACGACACCACTTTTATTCACTTCAAACCATGTCAATACTTCCAATTGCTTAGACGTATATTTCATAAAACTCATTCATTTAGACACATGACCCCACTCAGCTCTTATTTTTATTTTCCACCCCTTCTAACAGACACATTAACCACATCATTGAATCATTTTCGCATTATTGTTAACTCTTGCTACCTCGTAGTCAATCAAGAGCATTGTAACCTAAGATACTTTATTTCTCAGCCGAGATGCATTTTTATCTATCTAATGAGGTACCTCTTTCCCTTAAGACTCAGTGTACATTACTATCAATACTTTGTTTAGCGAGTGTTCTTGCCATCAATTTTTCTTTTGTTTTTGGTACTGCTTTTCTCAGGCGAAATGCATTCATACCCATTTTTCAGGCCTCTTCTTAGCATTCAATGACCTTGCCCATTCTAGTTAGTCGAGTTGAAAACAGTAGGCGTTACAAGGATAGTGAACTTTATAGCAAGTTACCTTTAACACTCAGTCCAATTAGTGATCAAACTCGGACACAAACTTTGGTAGCAGCCTGATCCGGCATGATTGTTTATCCTCCTCAAACTGATTTTAAGGGATTATAGATTAAACTTCTTAAAATAGGTTGAGACTCTTCACTAGGGTTACACGTGCTTATTTACCAAAAGAGCTTATCATTTTACAATGGAAAATCATCTTGATTACACTAAATTGTCTAGAGATGACGAATCCCAAGAGCCTTTCGTAAATGCAAGAGATTATTGAGATCCACGGGTTTCCTAAACACATTCGACATCTGATTTTCTGAATGTCTAAAGATGGCTAGTTTTTCTTTCAAAAATGTGAAACAAAGTGGTTTTTAACATCAATATGCCTAAACCTAACATAAGCTCTTCTTTCAAAAACAAGGCAATCAAGTTTTAAACCGTTACATGCAAACCTTATAGAGTATGTGATGTTACCGTAACAGTTGGTTAGATGTCTTATCCACAATATCTGAACACATCGTTTTCCAAGACTAAAGTGTTCTCTTAGTGTAATCGGATAGGTGTCCTGACTATCGCTAGTGTACAGCTCTTGTAGCTTGGACCAGCATTCGCACACAATCTTGCAAGAAAAAAATTCTTCAAGTAAGCTCACTAAAGTTACACACGATTTGTCCTCGAATGAACTCAAAGAAATGGGATGTTGAAATGCTTGAGAACTTTGTGGCACAAGAAATATAGTAAAAAATTGAATTGCATATTCGCTCGTTGATTAGAATTTTGGCAATAAGATGATCTTTATATCGTGACTCTTATTGTTGGGGCTTTACTAAGAGTGGTTTGTATACTGTTAAGTCAGGATGCTAGGTTGCCAAACATATACTTAAGGTTGAAGAAGATGTTGTCTACACATAACCATGTATCATGAATCTCGAAGCCTTTGCTTGATAAATGCCCCTCAAAACATTTGTCATCTTATATGGCAGATAATCACATGACATGTAGCTGTCACAAAGAATTTAAATAGTCACTATATGCGATGTGATAATATATGTCCAAGATGTGGAGAATTTGATGAGTTTATAACTCATGCTATCTTCAAATGTTCCACGGAGGTTCAAGCATGTGCTTTAGAAACTACACCCCCTCATCCAAATATATTTTTTTTGTCCAGCACATACACTAACATGTATTATCTTTTTTTTTTTTTTTGGGGGGGGGGGGGGGGAAGAATAGTACTGAAGATTCGCAAATGGACACACACCATTATCCGTGGCTAATTTAGTATCTCTGAAAAGCAAGGAATGATAAACTATTCAAAGGGATTGACAAAGACTCACTTGAACTGATCAAATATGCAGAAGGACAACGCCAAGCATGGTTCACAACAAATGAACCAACTGTAGGTTTAACTGAAAAACCAATAGTAACATCTCAAGTCTTACACTTAGAGAATATATGCTTGTTGGATGGTTCTTGGGCCTCTACATTGATCTTTAGTGGAGGTGGATGGTTCGGCAAGATAGTTATGGACAAACACAACTTATGGGTACAAGAAACCACATACAAAGAGAATCCACATTGCATTTTGAGTTAGAAATGCTGGGCTGGGAAATGGAAAACATGTTGCATCATTCGACATGTCTAAAATTTGGGAATGACTGCAATGATTTGATAACCATGATAAAGTAACCTAAGGTATGGTCGACCTTCTCGAAAGAGTTGAAAGAGAGACAAGAACTGAAGAGAAGATTCTATGATTTCAAGATATCTTATATTTCTCGAGGACAAAATGAGATTGCTTATTTCTTAGTTAGAACTGCTTGTTTTTCCATATTGCTCTTTGTTGCAAAATAATTACCCTAACCAAATTCTATCGAATTTGTTTTGTTGAGTTAGTTTGATTCAAGATTTTGGGCCCAAACAAAATTCTTAAACCTAAGTGAACCAATAACATTTACTTTTTATTCAGAATCCTAAATAAACTTTTCTTTTTACATCTAAATAAAGTAGTCTACTAGTAAATAAATCTTTGAAGATATATGCTAAGGTTTACAAAAAACTAAGTAAATGAGTTAATTAGGCAATGAAAAACAAGTATATTAACAAAATGCCTAAAACACTAAAAGTATACATGGGACTGTAGCTGCAGGGCTTGTAAATTTACAATTATAACCTAGAATAACTATTTTTGTGTGAAAAATGTAGGTTCTCAGTTTATTTGCTGGCAGATAGGTGGAATTATATTTTGTATATATTTGTTATGAATTTGTTATAGATTTAGGTACTAGGTTGTCTAAGGTTAACTATAGTTGCTTTTGGTGACAAAATTAAACAAAATAAAAATTTTCTTCTATTATCGTCATCTTTCTTCTATATCTTCTTCTTCAATTTTTTTTTCCAACAAATCCAAACAAAATTGAAGGGATTCACTATCATGATCTTCTATTGCGTAATATTTGTATAAGGAAAAAGGTAATAAGAAACCACTCTTCTTATTGCTTAAGAAACTCACTCAAAACTTAAGCTCTCAAATCTCACACAAAAGCACACACACAATATCATCTCTCGACATTGTTTTTATATAAGGCAATAGATATCCTAATCCTAATAAGAAACACTTGTATTTAGATAACTCCTAAATACTTTGATCACTATCTCTAAAGATCTCAAACTACTTAGGATTAGGATTGCTTCATACTCAAGCTTTCTTCAAGCTTACTTCAACAGTCTCCCCCTTAAGCTTGAACTCCATGTCTTTCAAATCTTGAACTCCTATCAAGTCTCTCATCTCTTTGTACTTGACTCTTCCCAATGCTTTAGTTAGAATGTTTGCCTTTTGCTCATTCCCGGGTATATGTTCGACTTCTAACAATTCCTTCTCAACACACTCTCTAATAAAATGATACCTTGAATGTATGTGTTTGCTGCGGCCGTGAAACACCGGATTCCTAGAGAGTGCAATTGCCGATCTGTTGTCTATTCGTATGGTAGTCTTATCGTACAAAGCTCCTGTGATCTCACTAAGAAGATCTTGTAACAAGATCGCTTGTCTTGCCGCCTCTGTCGCTGCCATGAATTCCGCTTCACACGAGGATAATGCCACAATATCTTGTTTCTGAGAATACCATGTAATAGGACTTCTTCCAAAGTAAAATATGTGTCCTGTCACACTCCTTCCATCATCTGGATCGGTATTATAGCTGTTGTCACTATACCCGATCTACCTTATTGTCTCAGACTTTGATCTTCCAAAATTCAGACAAAGCGTAGTAGTTCCTTGTTGGTATCGCAGACAATGTTTTAACGTCACTCCATGAGACTCCTTAGGATTCACCATATACCTACTGAGAACTCCTATGCAATACGACAAGTATGGTCTGGTGTGGAGAAGATAACGGAAACACCCGATCACTTTCCTATAGCTAGTTGCATCAATATATCTTTCTTCTTTAAACTTAGCTAACTTGAGACCCATCTCCATTGGTGTCTGAACCGGATTGCAAAGTCTCATTCCGGCTTCTTCTAGTATCTTTAGAGCATATCTATTCTGACACAATGAGATACCTTCGGCGTGTTGATTCACCTCAATCCCTAGATAGTAAGTGAGTCTCCCTAGATCACTCATCTCAAACTTCATGGCCATCTCAAGCTTAAACTTCTCAATCATCATCAGGATTGTTCATGTAACAAACAAGTCATCCACATACACAGCAACAATAAGGAGATCTCCGCTTACTGATCTTCGATACACAAATGGTTCTTTCAAGCATCTCTCTAAACGTAGACCCAACAAAATCTTGTTTAGCTTGAAGTTCCATGCTCTTGGAGCTTGCTTGAGGCCGTATAGTGCTTTATTCAGTTTGTAAACTTTCTTCTCACTTCCCTTTACCTCAAAGCCTTCAGGTTGAGTGACATATACCGTTTCCTTCAGTTCTCCATGTAGGAATGCGGTTTTGACATCGAGATGGTGAATATCCATCCATTAGAAGCTGCAAGATTGATCAATAAGCTTATGGTTTCGATTCGCGCTACTGGTGCAAATACTTCCTCGTAGTCTATCCCGTGTTTTTGAACATAGCCCTTCACAACAAGAGGAGCTTTCTATTTGTTAATACTACCATCTGCATTTCTTTTGATTTTGAATACCCATTTTTAGCCTATCGGTTTTACTTCATGTGGTAGATCTACAAGACTCCAACAGTCGAGTTTAGTGATAGACTGTATCTCATCTTCACACGCCACAATCTATTCTCTAAGTTCTTTTGCCTCCTTGAAATTCCTTGGTTCATCATTCAAGGTCAACAGGAGTCTTTCTCCTTCGTACTCAGCAACTAACACATAATCTTTCAAGTACTTTGGCTTTGAGCGTTGTCTATCTGATCGTCTTAACTCCGGTAGATCAATATTCTCCTGCTCATCTTCACTAGATGTTTCTTTCTCCTCTCTTTCGATATTCTCATTTGCAGTAGGATTTGACATCTCGATCTTACTCTGCTCTGCTTCTTTATAATCGTCATTCTGAATACCATGATTGCCGAAAGTCCCTAGTACGACCTTGAAGTTCCTGACTTGATTGCTCTCATAGGTGTCTCGTTTCCAATTCCAACCTTTTGTCTCATCAAAAAGATCATCCCGGCTGAAAACTATTCTTTGAGTTTGAGGATCCAACAATCGATACGCCTCCTGGTTCTGTTCCAAGGTGGACTATTAGTCGTGACCTGTCATCAAGCTTCCTTAAAAATTTCGAGTCTATCTTAGCATAACAGATACATCCAAACGTTCGTAAATGGGAGACATTTGGCTTTCTTCCTCGAAAAGCTTCATAGGGTGTAAGATCATTCAGAGCTCGCGTAGCTATACGGTTCAGTAGATAAGTAGAGTGCCTTATTCCTTCTCCCCATAAATAGTTAGGTACGGACATATGCTTCAAACAACTTCTTGTCATCTCCAATAATGTCATGTAGGGTGCTGTAAGATGTCGTCTGATGCTTGAATCTTCGCAGTACTTATTGAATTATGTTGATACAAACTCTCCTCCTCTATCCATTCTCAAAGTTTGTATCTTTGACTTCGTCTCTTGCTCCACTCGGTTTTTGAATATTTTGAATTTTCTAAATGCATCGCTCTTCTCCTTAAGTAGTATTGTCCACATATATCTTGAATGATCATCTATCAAGACGAAGATGTATCTATTACCAGCACTTGTAGATGGTATTATAGGGCCACATAAATCCGCATGTATGAGCTCAAGTACCTTTTCAGCTCTGTATGTTGTTGCTTGCGGGAAAGACTGTCTTGCTTGCTTGCCAAGCAAACATGATCCACAAACATTCTTCTCGATATTTATAGGTGGAACTCCAACGACAAGCCCTCGTTGAACCATTGATCTCATCGTGTCTAAATTTATGTGTCCTAATCTCGAATGCCACTTTATACATTCACTAGTTGCAATCGTAAGCAAGCTCATCATCTCCTTTATCTTCATTCAGACCTTGTATAATCTATTTTTAGACCTAATAGCCTTAGTAATCAGTTTCCCATCACGATCGTGCATTATGAGATACTCATCCTTCATTCTTATGTCACACCCCGACTCTGTAGCCTGTCCTAGAGAGATGATGTTACTCTTTAAACCAGGTATGAAGTAAACATCTAGGATCTTTCTTGGCTCCCCGTTTCTGTCTAAGAACTCAATAGATCCTTTTCCTTTGATATCAATACGAGATTCGTCCCCAAATCTGACTTTACCAGTGATAGATTCATCAATGCTGGAAAAATATCTCTTATCTCCACTCATGTGATTGCTGGCTCCGTTGTCGAGGTACCAGATGTTGTCTTCTTCATTAACAGTCTCATAATCGCTTGGAACCACCTTTTCTTCGTTTAAATATACGATCTCATGAAGCATGAGATCATCAGCCTCTTGTGTATCATCCTTCTCGCTTTCTTGTGTCTCCTGAAGCTTCAATATTCGATCAGGACAGTCGCTCGCATAATGACCAATTTTATCACAACGGTAACAGGTGACTCGTGATGCATCTCGTGGAGCATAGTATCATCCACAAGCTCGTCTCTGTTCTGATATCTTCCTCCACGGCCTCTGTATCTGTTGTCACTATTGAAGCCGTGATTTGCTTGTGATTCCATTTTCCCTCGATTCGATTGTGTTTCCATATTTGCATACATCAACTTGCCATGATCCTCTTGAGCTTCTTCTTCCTCTGCAACACGCTCTTCGTATGCTTTCAGTCGTCCTACAATGTCCTCAAAACTTGTACTTTTGAGATCTAATACTTGTTCTAATGCAGCTACCATATGAATATACTATTTCGGGGAAGACACTTTAGAAACTTCTTAACAAGCTTATGTTCTTCGATTTCTTCTCCCAAAGCAGCAGATTTTGCTGATATTTCAGATAACTTTCCCACAAACTCATCTATCTTCTCTGTATCTTTCATCTTAGGACGGTCAAATTCCGCCATTAGTGTCTGCAGTCGAGCTTCCTTCACCTTGCGACGTACCTTACTTTGATCGCGTCCCATACCTTTTTCGCCGTACTTAGCTCTCCCACCTGTAGGATGAGAGTTCCTGGAATTGACTGAAATAATAGACCCATCACCATGTCATTTTTTTCATCGTTCTCTGCTTCAGCTTCCACAACTTCCCAGACCTTGTGTATTCTAAGTAGAATTCTCATTCTCATAGCCCACACGGTGTAGTTTGTTGCGTTTAGTATAGGACACTTGATAGAGGAGGCTCCTCCCTCCTTCGCCGTTGACGTTGTTGCCACCGTAAGGTCACTCATGTTTTCGAAACCTAAGGCTCTGATACCAAAATATTGCGTAATATTTGTATAAGGACCAAAGGTAATAAGAAATCACTCTTCTTATTGCTTAAAAACTCACTCAAAACTTAAGCTCTCAAATCTCACACAAAAGCACACACACAATATCATCTCTCGACATTGTTTTTATATAAGGCAATAGATATCCTAATCCTAATAAGAAACACTTGTATTTAGATAACTCCTAAATACTTTGATCATTTTCTCTAAAGATCTCAAACTACTTAGGATTAGGTTGCTTCATACTCAAGCTTTCTTCAAGCTTACTTCAACATCTTCACCCAACAAAAACAATCACTCGATGACACCCAACCATTTACCATTATAATCTCGAACAAAATCATTTGTATCTCAGCTAATGACTTATCTCATTTTATTCTCTTGAATATATGATTAAAATTCTACCTTAGTTGATTCTCGTAATTTTATGAAGTGTTTATCCCTTACTTATTAATAGTTATCTACTAATTTTATGAAGTGTTTTGGGGTCGATATTGTTTCAATTATAGAAATGGGAATTGGATCAAATACGGGGAAGTCTGTGACTGTGAGACCCGTTGATCTTTTGCATTGAAGATAAATAGAAATAATAGGTGAAACAAAAATATTAGATATCTACACAACAAGTTAGCCGCATTAATGAACGTTAACATGTTCGTGTATGACAATTCCATGTTAATTTAAGAGGTGCAATGCTAAGAAAAGTTAATGAGCGGTTGCTAGATTTTTGAGGGGGAAATTGTAGATTATATATATACAATATTTTATCTGAACTTCTTAATGATAACCATTTTGATTTTGGTTTCACCTATAATTTTAGAAGTGTACTGCTTGGAAGTGTTTATGACAAGCTATTAATTTATTGAAAATTGTACAGTTTATAAACTATCTTGCAGACAGTGGAGTGAGCATTCCATTATCAACTTTCAAGCCATATCCTTAGCATTTAGGCTTAAGTCGAAGCAGTATGTCAAATGCATGATCGCCAAAAAATTAATTATTTGGTGAAGGTTCATAGCAACCGATGGAGACAAAAGGAAACAAGTCGTGGGGATCCGTATAACCAATACTTTAGTTGGTATTTACGTTTATGTTAAGACACATGTTCTCCTATATAGTAAGATTTCCTTGGATAAATAAGATGACATATTATTTGACCATTTCATTTGACTGATTGTAATAAGCTTTCTCATATAAAGATTTTAACCGCTTATATGAAACATTTTCTTTCTTTATTTGTATTATAATTAGTGTTTCTGTGTGGGATCAATGAATATTAATTTTGGTTGGAAAATAACTATTTAAGTTGATTATTCACTAGTATAATCATAGAAAAAAAACTATACTTCAAGTCATATCTCTTTATAAAATATCATTAAAGTCAATTGTCAAATAGCTGGTAAATATGAAGTTAGATACAAACTAACATTTAAAGTGTTTGGATAAGTCGAACTATAATCCTACTAACTTATATATTAACTCTTTATAAAAAAAAAACTTAGCGATCATGTGTTCAAATAACCGGTAGATATGAAATAAAATACAAACTAACTTATATATTGTTCGAGTAAGTAGGAACCTTGCTAACGCGTAAGATGTATAGATATGGATAGAGACCTTTATACGGTCCTACTGAACTCACATTTTGACACAAAATATAAATTTTAGTTAGATTTCCAATGCCACTGGTTTGAGGTCAACCAGGATCCTACAGTCAAAGTTATACATATTTTACTGGACCGTATTCTGTCTGCCTCGCGAGAGGAAGCTGTCGAGGGGATGAATGAATGTCGATCGACGGCATAGCCTTACCATCGATCGACGGTGATCCCAGAAGAAAGGTCCAAATTTTTTTATGGCCAACTTAAGCCCATATATCATGGCAAGTTACTAGAATACCCCTACACGAGTTTAGACCTAATTTATTTAGTTTTTGAAGCCATTGTTAACGGCTAAGCTTTATTTTATTCATTGTCTGAAGTTTTAGAGAGAAGATAAATTCTCCTTCAAGAGATTGATTGGAACTCTTTTGGTTTCATATCGATTTCTATATCTATTGCTTATTCAGAATATGATTTGTGTTATTGCTTTCATGTATGAGTAATCATCATGTTAGGTTTAAGGATTTCATGTTCTTAATGCAAATTGATAGTCATAGGATTGCTAGGTTATCTATAGATCTCTACACCAGGGTGGCTTGTAATACTAGGATCTAGAGTAGTGGAATAACACGAAAGTGTGACTGATTGCTTGAACCTAGAATCAGAGGACAATTGAGAGGCATGAGAGTGCAATTAATTAACGGAACCCGAACCTTGTGTTGATTAGATATCTAGGTGCATACGAGAGTTGGTATAGTATCTAGTTGAACATCATCGATATGTGTGTTAATTCTTTTTTTTGAGGTAGCATCGATCGATACCCAAGCATTGGTGCCGATCAATGCTCGATCCTTGTTTGCATGCGAGAGTTGGATTACTTGCTTATTGAATTTGAGTTCTAAAATTTGATCTGTAAAATCCTTAGCATCTTGGATTTGTGTTTTGAATCTATTGATTGATAAATCACTAGACCTAGCTATTTTATTTTATTGTTATCAAAGCAATCACCTGCTTACTTGTCTACTATTACTTCCTTAATAAATTGTTTCCCTAGATTCTGCAAGAGCTTTTATCAACAACATCAACCAAATGAGGAAGAGGGACACTGAGAGTTGTTCTAGAACAAGTTCTCAATCTCATCTGGACTGAATCAGAGTTCCAAAATGTCAAGCTAATGACTATAACCAAGTGCTGAGTGGGAGGCAACCCACTCTTTAGTAAGTTTTCAATTAGTTTTTAATTACATTAGTCTAATTTCAAATTTTATTTAATTATTACAGGTTTTCAGAAAAAAAAAAGATCTGAGGAAGATAGTCTTAAATAGAGCATCGACCGGCGCTTGATCACTGTCGATCGACAAAGCAAGCCGAGTATTGATCGATCGCCACTTAACTGTGTCGATCGACGGTCACCATTAGCGAGAAAGTATATCGTTTTCCTTGTTAAATTTTGTCCTTATGGTTTATTTGCTTCACCAATCTTAGATTGTATAACACTAGGGACAGTGTTATTTAAGTCTGGGGAGGTTTACTGATATTGTGTTTTATTTTGAGTTTTATTATCTATGAGTTTTAATTAAAATTTTTTATAGAGTCAAGAAAGGGATTATGATCATATTATAGCACACTATAGCACCATTCTTAGACTTGTTGATTGTAGAGAGTACTAGAGATACAAAAGTGGATCATCATGCCATTAGACTACACTTGCTTAGAAAGTTTGAAGGAACCTAAGCTGACCTCCAACCTAATACTGACTAAATTGCTTACTTTGGGGCTTGGTATACACTAGATCGGATTTCTTTTGCAAGTCTGTTAGGTACAAGTCATTGCACCTCTGATTCCCTTTTCTCTCTCTATCTCTCTTTGACATCTACTAAGAAGAAAAGATTGAGATGATTTCTCGAGATGCAAAGGGGTGGGTACATTACCGATCACCCCCACTATTCTAATTCAGAGGAATGATCACACATTATTGGAAGCGATGGGTAGGTACATTACCGATGACCTGACTATTCGCCAACAACTTTTCCCAAAAAGAAAATTAAAAAAGAGAAAAGAAAAGAAGAAGAAAATAAAAAAGAAGATGACATAATGTTTGTGTTAAACAACATTGATCATTGGATTTGAGATCTAAAAAGATTCATATGAGAGAAAAGAGGGAAGAAATGGATCAGAGAAGACTTTGTGCATGTTTGTCCAGAATTGCAGAGGTAAGAGTCAATGTGTCCTTTGATCGATACTCCCAAGGTAAAGCATGCACTTTTATTTTATGCAAAGAAATGAAGTCAGAGGGGTTAGTCAGACTAGTATTTGCTAAATTGTTGGTAGAATAGACTTGGTTGTTATACTAGGATAGGGTATATAAAGTTTCTATATGATTGACATGATAGGATGTGGTTGCAACAAAGTAGGGTGATATTTATACTTAGACATTATGTGAATCCCCGCTTTTCAAACCTCTTTCACAGGCTGCCTTGTTTTGCTCGAGGACAAGCAAAAAGATAAGTCTGGGGGAGTTGATAAAGCCTGATATTTACCACTTTCAGGCTATTATATCATCCCTATTTAGAGTCTTTTTTATTTATTTGGGGTATGTTTTAGAGTATTTTGAGGTTCAGGTACGTTTTGAAGAACTTTGGTGATTCTCGAGCTTTAAGAAATGGAGAACTGCGCAGACGCGTCAGATATTTAGCTATGGATGTAGACCTTCATACGCTGATATTGAGCTCATATTTTGACACAAGATATATATTTTAGTTACCTTTCGAATGCCACCAGTTTGAGTTCAACCAGGATCCTACACCCAAAGTTATGCATGTTTTACTGGACAGTGGTTTGTCTGCCTCGCGAGAGGAAGCTGTCGAGGGGATGAATGAGTGTCGATCGGTGGCATAGCCTTACCATCAATCGACGGTGATCCCAGAAGACAGGTCCGACTTTTTATGGCCAACTTAATCCCATATGTCATTGCAAGTTACAAGAATACTCATGCATGAGTTTAGACCTAATTTATATAGTTTTTGAAGCCATTGTTAACGGCTAAGCTTTATTTTATTCATTGTCTAAAGTTTTAAAGAGAAGATCAATTCTCCTTCAAGATATTGATTGGAACTCTTTTGGTTTCATATTTATTTCTATATATATTACGTATTCAGACTATGATTTGTGTTATTGCCTTCATGTCTGAGTAATCATCTTGTTAGGTTTAGGGTTTCATGTTCTTAATGCAAACTGATAGTCATAGGATTTCTAGGTTATCTACAAATCTCTACACCAGGGTGTCTTGTAATACTAGGATCTAGAGTAGTGGAATTATATGAGAGTGTGACTGATTGCTTGAGCCTAGAATCATAGGACAATTGAGAGGCATGAGAGTGCAATTAATTAACGGAACCCAAACCCTGTGTAGATTAGATATCTAGGCGCATACGAGAGTTGGTCTAGGATCTATTTGAACATCATCGATATGTGTGTTAATGCTTGTCTGAGGTAGCATCAACCGATACCCAAGCATTGGTATCTATCGACGCTTGATCCTTGTTTGCATGCGAGAGCTGGAACATAGAACTTAGGCATCTGATTAGTAATTGCATGCGAGAGCTGGATTACTTGCTTACTGAATTCAAGTTCTAGAATTTGATCTATAAAACCCTTAGCATCCTAGATTTGTGTTTTGAATCTATTGATTGATAAATCCCTAGACCTAGCTATTTCATCTTATTGTTATCAAACCAATCACCTGCTTACTTGTCTACTATTATTTCTTTTTGTCTAACTTAATCTAAACATCTATAGTCTATTGTATGCCCACGCTCCCTATGGATTCGATCCCTAAGTACTACAATTGAATCTCTTATTTGAGAGAGTAAAGAGTAGCTTATAGGGTTAATTTGAGAGTGTATAATAAAAGCTACATCATATGATTTAGGGTCTCAACTTATATCCATATGTAAGGTTTTAAGTAATCGTAAAACAACATATATCTCAAGATCAACTTAGAGTCTTAACTTGTAAATTCAAAAAAGTATAAACATTTAGTTGACTTTAAACACTTGATATTGATAAGAGGAGCTTCATTATAACTTTTTAAATTACTTCAATTACATTTTTCGATTTTAAGGTATGTTTGAGATATGAATGAGTTGTACAATTACGATACATCTGAATTATCTAAACGACACGGTTGAGTTATATAAACAATTTTTGATTTTGGGTATGTTGACTGATTTATATAATTACGATATGGCTGAGTTATTTAAGCGACACGGCTGAGTTATATAATCATAGCATAAGTCAAATACATAATAAACATACCATAAGTCAAATACAAAATAAAAACGTTCATGAATAATCAATTGAACTGCTTTAACATATCATGTTCTCCTTCGTTTTCAAAACTTCATGTTGACAGTGGATCTGTGTTTAACACAGTGATCTCACCAAATTCAAATCTGTAAGCCAAACTTGATAAGTTAAGACTCCAAATCCCCCTCTTCTGTACATGCAGCAGTCTACATAGTATATAGTGTATAGTCATGCCAGGCCACACACATTTGCTATCAGATAGAGTAGCAATTATTCAACCAAAAAACTCTTTTAGGTGTTCCCACACATCATGTTCTATTGCTTCTCTAATGTTAGGGAAGACTCCCATATGAAAATTTTGATTAATGTCTTTATCTTCTAGATTAGAAGCTCCTTTAGCGTAAAGTCTTGAAGGGTAATTCCGTAATTGATCTACAAAAATATCCATCTGATCATAAAAGACATATATAACTCAGTCGCAACAGAAAACTAACTCAGCCACAACATAATATATAGTTAAGCCGCAACAGAAAACTAACTCAACACCAACATAAACCAAACTGAGCCACACCATACCGGAGAAGACAATTTTGGGCGATTGCGGAGAAGACGATTTAAGAGAAAACACTTACGGAGAAGATGATTTCGGCGAAGATTAAATCGGAGGACGATTTCGAACGAAAACAACAATGCTGACTCAAACGATTATGGTTTAATCGACAAAGCAAGAAAGTTGTGGCTTTTTTCTAAACACCGCTTGATTACCTTCCCTCTCTTTTGATGACGTAGATTATATTTATTTGTGACGTGGATTTCTTAATAATTTTAATCATTTTTATTAAAATAATTTTACTTCAAAAGCTAACCAGAAGTGTTTATTGTAATTTACTAGGGGTTAGAAACATTTAAGTAAGTTTCAAAAGATGTATGTTACTTTTGTCATGTAACAACTTTTCAATGCTATTTGAATAATTTTTTTTATTTGTTTCAACTAATGGATGATCTAAAGGCAAAGAATACGTCATACCATTTAAAATTAGTGGACGCATAGAAACTTAAGCCGTTCTGGGTCAGACGATCAATTAGAGTCATCAGGGTTGTCTTTCTTCTGTCCCAAGTTACAATCTTGGCTTAAACGCGACTTCCCCTTTCTTCCGTTCTTTATTCAATTATGCATTGTTTACTCCTCTTCACTTGTTTACTAGATCATCACACTCTTTTTGAAAGTTTAGCTGCGCATCTATATTATAAAACCACTAAATTGTGATCCGCGTTTTCAAAGCGCGAATTTATTTTCTTTTAATATTCTCTACTTATTCAGAAGATCAATTATTTTTATAAACAATCACGATATTACTCGATATGCGAAAAAATATTATATACTCTCAAATATTCTTAATTTATGTTCTTATAATAGATAAATTGTAACATTTTGAAAATTAATTATACATACTGTGTAGTTCACATTTAATTTAGTGTTGTAGAAAGAAAAGTTAATAACCGTTCTTACTAATCATGCTTAAATTAATATACCAAATCGTTAATGTTTACTAAATATTCCTAACAAAATATTAATTTTGTTAGAATTTAACTATTAAAATATATGCTCCTCAATTACTAAAAAGAACATATATGTTTTTTCTCTAGAGGAAAATAGAAAAAGTATATACCTCATTTAAATAACTGGAAAATACTCTAAGATATTTGATTTCATTATTCTTAAAATTGAAGATAACAATTAAAATTAAATTCAAAATATTCACATGAATATATATATATATATATATATATATATATATATATTATTATACCAAAAATTGTAATCAATATTTAAAGTCCTATTGGTTAATATATAAAGTCAACTAAGAGATATTTTACATATTTACAAAATTAATGTAGTTTTCTAATGAGATGATTCTATGTACTTTATATAGGGTTTAGGTGAAGTTGATTTGTGGTTAGTGAGTAAATGTTTACTATATACTAGGGTCTTTCGCGGAAATGCATATAAGTATATTAATTTGAAACTGTAAATCACCAAAAAAATAGAAAATAAAATTGGTAAAATTAATAATTTTTTATTTGATGTTGTACAACCTATTTATTATACGTTTAGTTAGTGGTGGTGGGGCTGAGGAGTTTGGTAGGAAATATTGTTTGCATAATGAATAAGGTGTCTGTTTCTGAGGTTCATGTACAATGGGGCATAGTTGAGTGGGGCAGGTTTATTAATTGTGAAAATGTTATGTTAGTTGAGTGGGTGATATAATTAAATTTTTAATTTACGTGTGATGTTTATAATAGGGTTAGTAAAAAATAGATAGTTTAGGTATATCTTTGTGTGAAAATAAGGTGATATGTTAGCTTTGTCAAAATTTTATTGTCGTGTTAAGTGCGCTAGTGATTTTTCATAAAAAGTGGTGTAGCCATAATAACGGTAAAATCATGTATGAAAACAGGTAAAAGTAGATATCATGTATGAATGTAGTAAATCTAACATAAAATGGTAAATAACTTTTCTAAAAGAGGACGGGTAGCCGTAATGTGGACTGTATGAAAGGAAGAGCCTGGAAATATTAAAGAAACAATTAGATTTCCTTAATCTTAATTAGTAATAGAAACATCTTAGTTTATAGTATAGATATACATACTTGGCTTTCATTAGCTTTGGTTATTTAGAGATTCCAGTGTGGGGGAAGCTTGGTGATGATATTATCCTTTCGACGGTAGTTAGAACATTGTGAAACAGTTAGATAGTAATTATTAGTAATGAAAACAACAAAAAAAACAGTTTGAATGAAACAAAAAATAAATAATTTTTTACCTTCATGGAATGGGAGATCGTTGAAAATTTCTCTGTAGACTAGGTTCTTCACTTGTAGTAGATGTGAATCTTTTCCTTTTATGATTGTTAGCCCGGATTTGCTAGTTATACGTGAGAGAGCCACATATAATTGTCCATGCGTGAAGACTCGTTTTGGCAAGTATAAGAGAACCTCTTTTAAACTTTGACCCTGGCTCTTATTTATTGTCATTGCGTAGCAGAGTCTGATAGGGAATTGCCGTCTACGTAATGTGAAAGGTAGTTTTGTATCATCTTGCAAGAGAACAATTCGAGGGAGGAGAACGTTTTTACCAATGTGAGAACCAGTGACAATTTCTGCCTCAAGGACATATTCGCCTAAGTAGGTCAGGATAAGACGGGTACCATTGCATAAGCCCCCTTTTTATTTAAGTTTTGTAGAAGCATAACTGGTGCCCCAATCTTGAGAGTAAGCTTATGTGAAGGCAATCCCGTAAAATCCAAGGAATTAAGATACTCAATTGCGTATAACGTCTCATTCTGTTCAGACTGAGTTTCTGATGTCTCAAAGCTATTTGAGCTCAAATACTCTCTTGACACCCCGTCGGTGTAGGAGATGGTATAAGTATTGATTTCGTAACCGGTTTCGTTACGCGGTGTGAGTATAGCATTGTTTGTGTAGGAGCTGTGGAATGCTTTTAAATTTTTGAGATCTCCATATGCAGTCTCAACAACTTGTTTAAGGGAGTCCTCACTAATCTGCTGGACCAATGACTTGTCGACGATTACCATTTGTTCATGGTGCTCGACATACTCATTTTCGGATGTTGTTAGCGGATTACCCTCCCCGACCTTAAGCACCCAATCAGAGAACTCTTTTTCGTCCTCATTTAATCGCATATTTGTTTTTAAAGAGAACTTGTGGAAGCTTTCCCATAGGTATGAGTGACTTATGGATGCGTAGACGGTGTCAGCTCTATTACCCTGTGGAATAGCAGGTAATATTTGTCTAAAATCACCTCCTAAAAGGACTGTTTTGCCACCAAAAGTTTGGGTCTTCGCGTGAGGATTTATCCTAGACAATAAGTCTTTCAACGTTTTGTCTAGTGACTCAAAAGAATGCTTATGTGTCATAGGTGCTTCGTCCCAAATAATAAGGTCGGTGTTCTTGATTAATTCAGCAAGCATTGTACTCGGTTTGATGTGGTAGAGTTTTTCTTCAGAGAGCTTCAAGGGTATATTGAAGCGGGAATGTGCTGTCCTTCCGTTTGGCAGAAGCAACGCAGCTATTCCTGACAAAGCAACCGGGAGAACAATTTGTTTCAGTGAGCGAAGTCTAGATATAATTGTTTGGTATAAGAAGGTTTTTTCTGTACCGCCTGCACCATATACAAAGAACAATTTCCCATCCTTTTTTTCAACCGAGTCTAAAACTGCTTCATAAACTGCACGTTGTTCAGCATTCAATAGGTTGTACAGCGTGTCGTGTTTTAGCATTTCCTCAGCTACATCATAATCGAGTTCCTGGTTCCACAGACTGTTTCCCAATTCTTTTAACAATACATGTTTGATCTTTGGTATCCCTCCAAAATCACTCAGTGAGCGTTCATGCGTGCGCATCAACTTCTCCACTTCAATTAAGGTATATTGTTCAAGAGTTTCATCGTCCAGCTCAAGATTTTGGTGAGCGAATAATCTTTGTATCTTGTAAACTATGTCTTCGCTCATATATTTCCAGGAATGTTCCCATAGATCTTTAGGGCTCGCAACAGCGCAGCTGATTAGGAATGTGACAAATATATCACGGAGTTGGAAGGGTGTAGAGAATGTGTTACATTCTGACATACTCTCGTGCCATTCGACATCGTTGTCAAGATAACCTCTTGCATAGCAAACTGATTTGTAGTCAGGGTATTTCACATCTTTATATATTTTGAGGTCGTCATAACTTGTAGGACCCGTAATCTTATTGATGAGGATCCTTAGATAGTAACGATCACCTGAAGATGGGTGGAAAGATACAATTCTCCCGATGTGTCTTCCTTTCTTACGTTCAGACCAAAATTTAGTACCATTGTTCCACACAAAATATTCTGGTATTTGCACATATGTTAATGTTCGCGCAAACTCTGATCTCTGCATAAAACCATCCATTCAGTGAACATTGTCTTCTCGATCCCTGGCTTGTGAATAGCACGACCGAGATCATCAGTTTCTTTTACAGTGATATTATGTTCACCTTCCAAGTGAATGACTAGCTTTTGGACAGATGTCTTTCTTTTTTTGTATCTGGTATGCGAACGTTCGCCACATTGATTCACAAGCTGATAAATAGCGACAATCGATGAAGTCATGGATCTCATTTCGCTGCTTGTTGACTGTCTCATTAGTTTTTTCAGAGGTAGCTGTTGGATTTCCCTTCTCAATTACACCAGATGCTTTGTCAACTCCCTTGGTTATATACTTGAATAGATACTTCACTGCACTTGTACGGTTACACCATTCAACATTAATGTGCGCTTCGTACTTCTTCAAAATCTCAATTTTATGAGGTATAACTGAGGTGTTGTTCATGATTGCCCCATCCTTGACCACTGAATCATTTTCGTCTCGGCGACGACGATATAATATATACCCTGATTTGTCAATCGACGTATAGTCATTATATGGCCGAGGATACTTTTTGGTGCACACATTATTTTCCATACATGGGGACTTTGGTTTAATGAACCCACATGGGCCATGCATCATGTGTTTTGAGACTAAATCGTAAGCTTCTGGGTCTTCTTCTTTGCTAGGGAGCTCCGCTGAAATAATCTTATCAACTTCCTCTGCACTTGGTGTTCTAGAAGAGTTCCCAAACCATAACAGTATATGTGCGTGAGGAAGTCCTCTTTTTTGAAACTCTATTCTATGGAGAGAAGTATAAGAATAAACGGAGTTATGATTTTTTAGGAAAACTGTGAAGCTTAGTTCCCCCGTTTTAGGGTCCGTCCCAGTGCTCTCTGAAGTCCACACTAATGCACCACACTGTGAGCATTCTACGATTGGGTTCTCTTTAATTTTAGATGTTGAGCATTTATCTGAATAAATATTGGGTTAACAATTGTTAGGACATAATGCTTTTAAATTCCAGAATTTTTTTACTTGGTTATTTATTTTTTTCTAGGATTTTGGCAAAAAAATTTACTTTTACAGTTTTGGTGAAAAACCGCACTTTTACAGTTTAGAAATAATAAAAAAAAAATTATAATAGGGTCCAACCTTGAGAACTCTTTATTTCTTTAATCGAACCTTGAACTGGCTCTATATATTTTATGAGTAATGCGTTAGGCTTATGACTCTTAAAAATTTTAGATGGATCGGGAGAGCCCTAAATTTCAAAACCTTATATAATTATTATTGTTATTATTAATAATCACTAGTATTATTATTATTATTATACCCTATACTTTTTTCTTATCGAAGAGGTTTTAATATTTAAAAACTATATGTACCTTTCTTCTTAGTTCGAGTAGGGCGTAAACCATGTGACACTGGTTTAGTGTCTGAACCTATGCATAAAACATATAAATCAGAATTATTAATATATATGTATAAAATTTTTAAGTGGATTTCGTTAGGTATGATGGTTATTTTGTGGCGGAGCTGATGTTCGCTTCGAGAGCAAGATCGCCTTTCTCATGTTATGTCCGTTTTTTTGTCATACTGGTTAATTTAAAAGAAATAAATTAAAAATGGTATAAGCATAAGATATTGAGGATTAATAAATAATGTTTGAATTGTAGAAAAAAAATTTATACCATAAAAGTCGCAATTATCACAGCCACCTGTGCGTGTAAATTCGTAACCCAATTAGCTTTATTGTGAACATATGTTGTAAAGAGTATACTATTATAATTGATTTTAAATTAAAATCAAAGAGTACGTTTTTTTTTTCCAAAATTAAAAGGGCAATTTTTATTTTAAAAATAATCATTTTCAAGTTTTTGTCACCAAGATAACCCTAAAAATACTGTCCGTAAAAATATATTAACTTGGAACTGGAAATCACCAAGAATATATATTAGTTAATCCTACGAATATAAATATATATTTACATCATTTAATAAGATTTATTTTGATTATTTATTGGTTAATAAGAATTTTGTGACAAAAAAAGACCACAAATAATCATAAGATAT
>CAJHQQ010001987.1:0-76141 GCA_905132885.1 Moricandia moricandioides
AACATCAACTGCCATCAACAGCTCTTTCTTCGGCCAACAACGTTAAGACAGGTTTCCTGAATCCATAACTGTTCCGCAACAGTTAATCATCTAGTAAACCGCTCCGGGTAACTGTTCCAGAACCGCTCGAGTAACTGATCATTTCTCAGCTAACTCCCCAGTCCAGTAACTTCCAGATAACTATTCTCGCCATTTCCTTTGATAATCAATATACACTTGGCTCAGTAAATGTTCCCACCAAAACGCATATCAGACAGTCCATGTACTGACTAACTTATCTCATATGATAAGCCATCAGTGTTTTACGAATCCGAACAGCTTTTTATGACAAGTTCAACCATTATGTCCAAACCAGACAGTATTGTCCTAATCTGACCAATACTAATCAGACGACAAGTCCAACACCGGACTGGTTTTTCTGATTAGTCTAGCCAAACCCGTCCTCGAATTCTATGATCATTATAACCGTGTTCTATCCACTTAGACCATTTCTTGAATTTCGGCATTCGCTTACCTTTACTCAGTTCTCAAACTTTTTCTCGGCCTTCTCTGCCTTAGTAGCTTTTCCGGCCATTGCTAATATCCAGATCTTGATTCCTTATACATTGATAACAATTATAGTTATGTTCGATCTTAGTTACTTGATCTTCTTAATCCAATTTCTCTACCTCTTATTCAGTGTCAACAAACTCGGTTCAGGTCACAAACTCACTAAGAATTGTAGTTCTTACTTCCAAGCAATTTTTTGGTGATCGAGCACACATGTTGGTAAGAACACTTGACCCCCAACGATTTTTTCTAGTTTACCTCAATTCTCAAATTCTTAACTCACTATCTTAGTTAAGTTGTTCAGTCTTCTTTCCTAAGTAGATCGCAGTCACTCATTGACTCGATCTCTTTCCTACCCGGACACAGTGCAGACCAGTCTTAGCCCTTTCCTGACTTGACTATTTGACTTATCATAATCCAATCCTTCCTTAGCATGGACTAACTCTGAATGCTAAGATTCTTGATCCTTACAATTGTTTTGCGGATCCCTAGGATCCATCCCAATACTTATTGATGCTTCTTGATCTCTCGTGATCTTTATAGGTTTTCAATGGATCAATCTTGATCCTTCTAAACATCCATTCCCAAATCATACACTTGTTCATTTTTATAATTTCTCTTTCTGTCTCAGTCCTTCCCATGTCACAAACCCCTGCAATGGTGAATTCATCTTATTCTCATTGACACAGTCACAATATGTCTTTGAATTTTTTACGGTTTCCAACGACATCAGAGCAGACAAAAATCTAACAAACACCTGATGTCAAACTCTCTTACTTCTCATCGGCGCTTTAATCGCGATCAAAAACCGTAGTGGTGAACTCATTGTTAAGGTTACATATATACCTTGGAAACTCTATGGTTTCAACATACATCAGATTGGGTTACACACAGCCACAATACATACACAAGATGGAAAACTAGTATAGTTCCCACCAAGGAAATCAGAATTACTCCTTGGAAACTCTCTGGTTCACATAGACATCAGAAAACTACACGCGATGACAGTCACTGGTACGTCTTGGAAACTCTCCGGTTGCAACCATATTTCATAACAAACAGACATCAGTACAATTTTGCACTCACCTGGTCCAACATGTCATATCATAATCACATGTTGACAAACTCGCAAGTTTCTCAGTGAAGTGTTCATATGAAAGCTTTGGTAAACACACATGGTTTCCAAAGGCATCATATCTATCAAACACATCGATGGCTAAACCAAGCCTAACCGTTCCAAGTCACCGAGCATTCTTTTCTCAATCCAGTCACGTCTTAGTGAAACATCATGTCCCATAAACACATAGCTAATCTAGACTCTCGCATGAAAGGAACCTATCATCGAGACCAACCTGATCATCTAATATATAAGATTTTAACTGGTTGTTGGCCATGATATAAAAGTCTGGATTTATAGTCTTTTTGGTTCCTTTAGAGTCATTCTTGAGTCCTTGCAGATTTAGGTACACTATGGGGTGGTATATGAAGATTTTGGAGTATTTTGGAGATTAACCAGACTTATAGCTGAAAAATTCTAAGTTGTAATCAAGCTAAGGCATTGGTGTGACACCACCCTTAGTTTTGGCCGACACCCATCGTGATCCATTCACACCGAAGAGTTCTATCAAGTTTCACAAAATTGCAAGGTTTGTCCAAAAGTTTCTCTATTTTCAAAAGAGTCTTAAACGTCTTCTACTTTTTGTAATCTTATTTTAGACTATGCTTTACTTATGCTTAATTTACTGTTAGAGAGATTTTGGAGAGACAAGTCAAAACTCCTTCAGTGTCTTCTTCGAACTCTAGTTTTTATTCTATTTTTGCAAATTTATTCAGTCTTTGATTATATTTTTTATGACCATGTCTGAGTAATTCACTCGTTAGATTAAGATTTTTTAGGGTTTATGAAGAATTGCTAATTGATTGAATTGCTAGAGTTACATATTGAATTTTTCGTCATGATTGTTGTTAATGCTAGTTTCTAGAAGTAACTAGAATCTAGATCAGAAGATAGTTGAAAGACACGAAAATATTATTCATACCTGAATTGAATTCTGCATGAGCTAAATATCTTTTCATAAAGAGTTTTGGTGTAGGAATTTAGTGAACAAATCGAATATGGAATTAATGTTTGTCTTAGTGTTATGAATTCACAAAGAGATATAGAATTCTAAGATCTAGACATTGATAGTTTCTGCAGCGAGCGCTAGTTGACTTTACAATTATAATTTGAATTTGGAATAGTTCACAATAAATCCTTAGTATCTATTGATTGCACTTATGAATTACATGTTTGATTTCTCTGGATCTAGCGTTTTTCCCATCTGTTTCATAAATTTTTAATTTATTGCTTTTTATTAGTGATCTAGCTTTCTCAAAACTGATACTCTATTGTGTGAACCATAAGGTCGGTGTGAATTTGATCCCCAAGTACTTCACTTCACCTCTGAAATTACAGAGTAACTCAAGGGTAAATTTGAGCATATCAAATTTTGGCACCACTGATGGGGACTCTAATCACCTTTAAAATAGGTGTAGGATTTCATCTATTTTTTTTTGTTTATTTACTATGTTTTCTTGTATGTTAGGTGCATGCCTTGCAGTACCAAAAGCAACAAGAAAAAAAGAGCTTTTGGATCTTTCGAACCAAGAGCTAGCTGAATTAGAACATTCTATCTGAAAGTCAAAGAAGCAAGTGTCGATCGACACTACTAAGGTATTTAATGACACCTGTCAATCAAAAGCATTCTCATGCATCGATCGACACCCTACTCAAAATATTAAAAGCATCAATTGACACTACTCATGCATCGATCGACACCCAACTCTAAATTGCAGAGATGGTTAATCCAATTATGCTAGTTGTTGATGCACAAGGAGTTCTACGAGATCAAGAGGGTTTTTCATATAATGCGACTAGGAAGAGTCTTGATGACGATGGGAATTTAATGCACACTGGGACAATTGTGGTGAGAATGATGGGAATGCTAGAGATGTTGTGAATGTTGGAGTGGTTCGACAGAGAACACTTGGAGACTACAACAGACCTGACAAATTATATGCTAACAGGTATACAATTCACCCTCCTCTATTCCAGAGGCACGACTTTTAGCTGAAACCTACCTACTACAGTGTTTTGGGACAACATCTATTTCATGGTCTTCCCTATGAGAATCTCATCTACCACCTTTAGAGTTCCGAGGATATGTCATCTAGCATCATGTGCAATGGAGTTCTAATGACTACATCAACTGCAAACTCGTCCAATACTCTTTTTCTGCAGATGGATCTTACTGGTTGAAGCAGTTGGCACCATGATTTCTTACTACTTGGAATTGCACCAAGAATGCCTTCTTGAACAACTTCTTTGATGATGTGAGATCTGAGGATCTGAGAAATAATATCACTATGATTTCTCAGGGGCCTACTGAGGCATTCAAGACTTCTTAGATCAGATTCAAATCTTACAAGAGGGATTGTCCACACCATGGATTTACATAGGTAATACTGCTGGGTATTATCTTCAGGGGTTTTGATTGGACATATCAGATGGCTTTGGATGCTATGAGTGAAGGGAACTTCAAAACTAGAAGCCCAGAAGAAGCAACTAGACTGATTGGGAACTTGGTGTCTAGTAATAGCATCAAGAATGCATATCTCGGCAGGATGAAGTCAGCTAGAATGGATAATTGTCATATTGCTGAGGTGAAAGGAAAGCTGGATTCACTCCACAATATCCTTGTGTGTAAGAAGCATGTTTAATTTGCTGCATATGTTGAGAATTTTAAACCATCAGAATAGTTTACTAAAAAAGATTTAAATTTCATCAATAGGACTCAATTTCAAGGCCAGAGGTCTGAAAATCATCATGTGAATAGAAACTTCAGAAGCAACCAAAACTCCTCCAATTACACCTATAATATTCAGTATCATAAGCCCTTTCAAAGTAACAACAAATTCCCAAAGAATTTTGGTTCTTCTACTTAGTAGAATCCTCCTATAGTAACGTAAGCGAGCTGAATGAAAGGTATGCTGGAACAGATCATGGACAATTAGCAGAAACATGATGTGAACTTCAATTAGAAGATGGATGCCATGTAAAATGATCTGAATCGAAACTTTGAGACTCTAAACACCCATGTGAAGAAGTTAAATATTCGAATTACTCAAACTGGTGAAGCTGTGAAAAGGAAAGAGAAATCGCTCTCTAAAACATCAAATACCACCTAAAAGCATTTTGTTAGTGATGTCTTATTGGGAAATGAAGAAATTTCTGAGCAAAAATAGATGAAAAAATATGAACTTGGTGACTCGAGCAAGGTGTCAATCGGTACCCATCATCAACGTCGGTCGACACCCTCACATGTCCACAAAACTTTGAGTTTTTTTTTGGAGCAAAATTGAACATGAACTACACTCTCGACACTGAATACTATGTAGATTGATAGTCACCTTGTATCGATTGACACCCCTCAGAAATTAATATGGAAACATAGACAAAGGTAAGATATGATCGACACTCGGCTAGTGTCGGTCGACACATATACAGCAAATCAATGCTGATTTGTGCAATCAATCTGATTCCGATATTGGAAAATGTAAAGTCTAGAATTCAGTATGTGCGCATACATCTTAGAAGGTCTATCAAGGCATAAGAGCTAGCTGACATTCGCAAGCGAGAGAAAAGGATTCCTGAAGGTTTTTATTTTGAAAAGGCATAGGTATCAATTCAGTATATTATTCAGGGACAACAAAGAAACCATGGCATAGATTGAAGCCTTGTCTGATGAGTAAGAGTGTACCTTAATAGGCCAAGAAACTAAAGAAAATGACAAACCCTGGAAGTTTATAATTCCATGCACTATCTGCAGAGTCAAATTCCAAGATATCCTATGTGATATAGAAGCTTGTGTCAGAATCTTGCCTAAAGATTTAGTTGAGAGACTAGGAGTTACCACTGTATCTTCTAAAACCAAGTTGGCATTTCCAGAATATTCTAATAACCATCAAATGGTGTAGTCAACAACCTGGAAGTGAATATTAGTGATTGCATTGTTCCTGTAGATTTACATCTCATGGAGATGATAAACGGAGAAACTATGCATATTCATTCTAGCAGAGATTTTCTACCTACAACAGGTGTCGTATTTGACATGCGAAGAAACAAAATATCCCTTGCAAACACTGATGGCGTTTTGTGAGTCTAGCCTGTATGCATACTTGTTCTGCATTTTGGAATTAGATATAAATTCACTAATATTTGTATTGATTTGTAGTTTACATGACATAATCTTTTGTGCCATATATTAAAAGACTCAACCAATTAAGCAATTGGCTTCTTCTTATTCACTGAAACTTTTGGAGCTACAACTTTTGGAGGGACTAGCATTACATTCATTTTGACAAGTCCATCCTTAATGTACTCCTTACCCAAGTAAACCCAATTCTTCCTAATCACGAGCTTGTCAGCCTCAATTTTCATGTTGAATTCATTCTTGCTGAGAAAGATTCCTGAAACCAGGTT
Organism: Moricandia moricandioides; assembly: GCA_905132885.1. Taxonomy (NCBI): domain Eukaryota; kingdom Viridiplantae; phylum Streptophyta; class Magnoliopsida; order Brassicales; family Brassicaceae; genus Moricandia; species Moricandia moricandioides. The sequence goes on from CAJHQQ010001987.1 coordinate 6,071, forward strand.
CTTCCTGATGTCAAACACATGCTCCACGTTCTATGGAGTGACTTCATGTCCAAATGTCATCTTCATAACCACCTTGATGTGGTCTTCAATCTCGGTGACTACAGTGTTCCCCATTAACAATTTTTCTTCAGTTTTGCTTCTCTAATAAGTATTGAACATACCCATTGGTGAAAATATGGATGGAGGCTCATGAATCATACCACCATTCGTTAGGGTTGTTGTTCTAAACCATGTTTACCTTAGTCACCACTACGCAAAGATCCTTCTCAGTGACATTCACTTCTTCTTATCTTTGATCTTACTACGACACACATCAGTCTTGTGTCCGATTTTGTTGCAGTAGTGACATTTCCCCCTAAAACGTTTCAGCATTTGCTTTAGTAGTTTTCTTCTTGAAGTTTATTCTAGAAGTACTCAAGGTCCAACCGTTTTCGAAGGCTTAGCATGAAATTTTACCTTTGCCTTTCATTTTGCTTCCAACTCGGCCATGTTGAAACCATGCTCTATAATGATGAGCTTGTAAACATTTCCTAGATTACATTTGAAGCCTCATGAAGGCGTTTTGAAGACCCATTTTCTTATTTCGTGCTTAAGGTGGTTCTTTTTATTTAGCCACCTTGGAGGGAATCCTCGATGAAGCAAGTAGTTTTTAATGTCTCGCAGATGAATAGTCATTCAGAAACAATTTGTTTGCACAAAGGCTGAATAGCTTCAACTTGATCCATGATGAGTTTGGAATCCATTTTGAAGTCAAGGAAAGCTACAAACTTCTGGCAACCAGCGTTCTCACTTATGTACTTATTTTCAAATCTCCAGAGCTCTTTCGCCTTGAGAATTTCACTTTAGACTCGTAAAAAAGGGCAATGAGGCGACCCAAAATTCATCCTTTGCCTTGAGAATTTCACTTTAGACTCGTAAAAAAGGGCAATGAGGCGACCCAAAATTCATCCTTTGCAGAGGAAGTCATATTTCGCCCATATCTCAACACTCCCGAGAGTGTAGATATCATCAATCTTGTGAGACACATGGGGCTTGTCTTTCTTGATGAATTTGTCATACTTAATTGTGGTAAGGAAGAACATCATCTTCTTCTTCCATATTTTGAAGACTTTTCCATCAACATTGTCTAACATGAATCAAGTAATGATTGCAACATGTACAGTCGGAGGAGTTGGGATTACAATCAGAGCACTTTTGGTACCTTCAGCTGAACCCACTTGATAAAGGCCATCATTAAGCATACTAAGATGCATGGTTTCTTTGGTATCACTACCTCATGCAACATTGGTTATTGTTGTGTCAACATTTGTCACTGTTGCATACATTTGGAGTTAAGAAACGTTGAGTGAAGTTTGATTATCGATTGTGGTGTTGATGGTATTGTTAGTCATCTGCTTACAAAAGAATAAACCAGATTAGTACACCGATAAGAAAAAATAAATTATTTATAGAAAATAATTGTATAACTTTACGAAATCATTCTTTTGAAATTTTCCAAGATCGTTAAAAAGCGTTCTTAATTACCAGACATGACAATAAGCCAACATACATTTTGCAAATTCGCTCGCAAGCGTTCGCAGAAACTGTCTATATTGGCGTTTTGATTTTTCCACAAGCTTGCTTAAGAAAGAGTTTGTGGAAACAATTTTTTTTTAAAACTTTATAAAACGTCTTTCAAATTAAAAGAAAATAAAAAAACGTTCTAATATAAAACAAAAAAACGTTGCATAAATCCTTGGAAAATCGTTTGATAAAATGTTTTAAAATTAATCCGATTCAAGCTTTAGAGATGAAGAAATAAAAAGTTAAGACTGTAGGGACCGAAAAACCAAATTAAAATGAAAAATAAAATAAAAATATGATAAAGAAAAGTTACATAATTAAAGTCAATATGAAACATTTTTATAAATTTGACCATGGAGTAGAGATATGATATCTTTTTCATAACTCTTTATGTTCTCTCTTTGAGTGCGACATATCATAAAAAATAGGAATTCCATAATAAAGTCATGATAAACTTACATATGACACTTGTGAACAGTCCTTATGAGTTAGAAAGTTACAAAACACTTTCGGGACTTACTTTGAAAAGGAAGAGATTGCTGGTAGTTTTTCGGTGAAAAGTTATGAAGAGGAGGATGATCGCTTTGTTTATAAAGGTATCCGAGAGCTCGCTAGTAGCTCCACAGAAGGAGGCACGTGGCGTGACATTCAGTGTCATTGCTCAACCCGCAGAGATGGAGAGATACGGTTGACAGAAAACTGATAAGATTTTATTCGAATTTTAATATTTTTGTTTTTACGGATTTTTTAAAAAAACGAAAATTAAAACGGTATGGCTTAAATCATGGATTGGCATAAGCAAATTAACCAAAAATTTATCCAAAAAAATCTTATTGGGCCTATGATCCAAGACCCACAACAAACCGAGCGGACCGGATAGGTGGCGGTGTACGCGCACATGGATATTCCTTTCTTCTTCCATTCTTCCTTTGAACACATGCATGTGCTCTATCTATATATAAATTACTCATCTTTGATCTGCATGAAAGATGTGTGACTTTTTCAATTTCTATTATGATTGTTTTTCTGCTTTCCAACATCCAAACTATTTTTGAATGTTTTTCTGTTTTAAAAAATATTAGTTATTTTTTTTCCATTTTAATAAAAGTTATCCAAGTTTTTTTATAACTGAGAAGTAGGTTCTAATCTATCTATAATAATAAAATAGACATCTCTCACTCCTTAGGCCTCCACCTCAGCATGTAACATGGGGCAAAATAAGACAAGTGTAATCTCATTAATCACTCAAGAAAACCAAATAATTTTTGCGTTGTCATTTTTACTTTCGTTGCATTATTTTATTTAGGCTTATTTTCTGTTTATCTCTAGGCCCAGTGTGGACTTATCTTTTCTTTATGTCCAGATGTCGTTTATATTGCAAAGAAATCACCTTCGATGAGAATCCCGAAACGCCTTCGGTTTGATTTATTAGGTCCTTTAATCTGAGCATTAACAACCTTCAGCCCACTCTCCCCACTATGTACTATTAATTCGAGCTTAAACCCTTCATCTTAAAGCGGCCAAAGTTCTCCTATAAATTGTCGTTGTTGCAGTGATGAAAAAGGCCATATCTACAAGTCTCAACTCTGTTAATTACCATCTCCAACATATTTTAATCGTGGCTTTCATTGGGCCCGCATGGATTTTAGGGTTAAGTTGATGTTGGAGCTCCTCCATTTCGGCGCCATGACCCTTTGATTAAACATGCTTTCCGATCAAATATTGAGTAACAGTTTGTTCCTTTCTTTAACTCATCCTTCAATCAATTCATTAAACTACAGTCCACCTCTTTTCCCACTCGGCCTTATTATGCATAGATTTCTAGATCAAGACCATAACTTTGTTATGAATTTCTCTGTCTTCTTCTTTGTCTGCGTGAAAAACCCCAAAATTGAATTCAAAACTTTGTTCTGAGTTTTCAAAGTCTTACTCTTTCATGGTTGTTCTTAATCATGTAATTGCATGACTTCTCTTCGGTGGTTTTCTGAAAATTTAGCTTAATTTTTGCATGAAAAAATAGCTGGAAAATATGACAACTTTGAGGATAATTGATGTTTTGCGCGCTCCTAAACCCTAATCTGCAAACTAATTGCTCAAATTTAGAGGTTCTATGTTATTTTCTGATTGTTCTGTTTTCTGCTGAATTGTTCAGATTTTGGAAGAGCTAAGACAGACTTTTATGTACACGACACTGGAGTTAGGACAAACAAAGCTCGTGGCTCAGGAGGAACTAAGGAAGAGAGATGAACAAATAAACCAATGTTTTAGCCAAAACCCTCAAAAAGATGAAGCTCTCAGAAATGTCATCATCTCATTTCTGACAGTCTCTTGCTTCAACAGCTATATAACCAGGATCATACCGCTTCTTCTTTATCAGGAGCTTCACGCATCGAAGAAGAGCAACTTCAACTGCATTAACATAATCCTAACTCAAACAAAAGTTTTCTTTTTCAGACACAGAAGAAAGCATCATGTCCCCATCAGTGATCAATCCAAACCAAGCATCTCATGTAGAGATAATGGCTCCGTTTTTGCTGGAAAAGCCATTGCCTGAAAAGGGAAGTCTTTTACGAGCTGTTCTCAAGGCAGGTCCATTGCTTCAAATACTACTCTTGGCAGGTCCTGTGCCTCAGTGCGCCACCCCTCACCGCCACTTGATACGTCTGAGATTCTTCCAGTCGCCATTCCACCGCTTCTGTTTCAGAGCTCACTTATCAACAATGGCTGTGGGAATCCAAACAAGAGAAAAGCTTTCTTAATCTCAGATGGCTTATTGAGAAAGTAAGTACGAGAGTGTTTAACCAGAAATTGCTCACTAATCTGTTATACGTACTCAACAAAAATAATGTCTTCTAATATACCATATGCATTTCACGTTTTAGTATTAATCTCGCTTAGGGTTATAGTGAGTGCGGTCTTTTTAGTCAGTTTTTAGTAGATAGAGCTTGATTTATTTTTTTGTGGAGAGTAAATCTGATCCATTTAAGGTTTTAGATCTAGGGTGATGATGGGAATGAAACTCCCCTGGTTTAAACTGAAGCTGAAACAAGAGTTTTTTTTACCAAGTGAGAGTTTTGCTATTTGCTTTTGTTTTTGTTTCTTATTGATTGTTGTTTCCTAAACCCAGTTTCACATCATGTTTTGGCTCCATGAATGTAAAATGATTAGGTTTTTATTTTACTTTTGTTTTGTTTTTATTTTATTTGTAAAAATACAAAATTTCTAAAGCTATAATGCTGAATGTGTGTTTGGGTCTTTAATTAAAAGACAATTCTAAGAGGTCTTTGTTTTGGGGGTGTTTAAATGTGTTGGAAACTTCAAGGGTATATTCCTTAATAATCTTACATTACATTTTTATCGTATAAATAGAATATGTAACTATTTTATTGTGCTAAATAAACGTAAATTGTAATTATGAGGATGTCTTAAAATAGAAACACAGAAGAAGACAAAAATATATGAATTAAACGACCATCTAAAATCCCAACTTCATAGTCTCGGTTATAAATGATATCAAATGCCAATCTGAAAGGAAATTCTAGAAAAACCTACATGCCAATTAAAAAGCCTAGCAAAGCTGGTAAAGCTGGCAAAATCTGAACATCCATAGAACTGTAAACTTTTAAAAGAGCTACTTATATAAATAGACTAGGTGGTGGGTTGTGGCATAAACATTTTATAAAATTACTTATCAATATATTATTATTAATTTTAAAACTATAAGGATAAATTATTATTTATATATTTTTTGAATTTTTTATGTGAATTTTTTTTGTATACTATATTCGTTATTAATAAATCAATCTTAGAATTTACTCAATTATATAAAATTAATAATTTACTTAATTAATATTTAGTTATGTGTTTTCTGGTTTATGTTTTTTTTAAATTTTAAATTTTTATTAAAATATTTTTTAGATAACAACACAATATATATATATATATATATATAACATAATTATCTTTTTATTTTAAATATTTTTTAGATTTTGGATAATTCTTATTATTAATAATTTTAATCATTTATATAATAAAATTAATTTAAATTTATTTTATTTTAATAATTTATACATTTTATTCATTAAGTACATAAACAATATTAATCGCTCTAATTTTTAACGTGAGAGCTCCGTTGCGAAAAACCACTTCGTAAATAATAGTATAGATAGGCGAACCAAAAGATAGTGAAATTACTCGGTCAAATACAATATGTGCTTACAATATGTTAAATGTATGATTTATATTTGTAATATAGATGTATCTTATTAGTATACGGGATAATGTCCTTCGTAATTTCAAACATCACTTGGGGTAAACGTTGAAGTATGCATTACAGATCAAAAATTAAAGGGAAAAATGTTTTTTTCAGCAAAAAAATAAGTACATTGTCCCCTTATATTAATCTCAAATTTGTATTATTTTTGTCTATAATGTTTTTTCTATTTAGAAAAGTAAACAAAATAAATAATCTTACAAACAAAAAAATAGGAAAAATAGGAAAATTTGAAAAAAAATATATATACCAATATAAAAGTATTTTTATTTGGTTCTAAAGATAAAGTAAAAATTTCAGATTTCATTCTAATAACTGCAAAATTTACATTATGCGATATGGAGAAAGAAATCCACTTTTATCATTATTTCTACTAAAATTAGAATAAATTATCTACATAAATAACAATTATCTAAAAATATTTGGAACACACATTCTACGTTTTGTCCATAATTCTAAAAAACGTAGAATACACAATCGACACATTACCAAAATCTAAAACATATAGAAATCAAGTTCAAACCTGTTAAATGTATTCTACATATATCAGAATGTAGATTATATAGATAAATATGAATAGTTCTAAAAATATGGGAAGAAAAATTTTGTCAATATTATGTTTCCGTATTTGAAAAATTAAATTTTCACACAATGTTATATAATCAGAATTTTGAATTTATGAATGAATTTATTATGTTTATTATTTTGAATTTATGAATGATTGTAATTTTGAATTTATACTATCTAAAATATTTTATAATTATTTATAACTGGAAATATGTTATAATAATTGTATGATTGTAAATATATTATAGTTACTTTATGATTGTAAATAAATTATAATTATTTTATAAGTGTAATTTTATTATACTATCAAAAATATATTAGCATTATTTTATAATTGTAATATCGAATTTATAAATAAATTTTAAATAAATTATTAGCATTTTGACTTAATGGAACAATTAGTAGTTAAAATTAACGTAAAAAGACAATGTATCTATATTTTGATCTAAAAACAATTTTCCCAAAATTAAGTAAACAAAAGTTAAGTTATTTTTATAACCTACATTTTCTTAATTGATGACCGTACAAGTTTGGCAGTGCAAACTAATGTGAAATCTATTATTATATTAATATTTTTATTTAGCAAGAAATACATAATATAGTTAAAAATGCATGGATTTTAAAAATAAATAGAAAATTATAAGCACAAAAAAAGGAAAAAAATTACGATATATTTTTTCATGTTTTATTAAATTTAACATTTTTTTGTTCCAATTTTAAATTTAGAGAATTTATTAAGAAAAAGAAACAATCAAAAATATAATCAATGATTAATACATAATCAAAAATAATTGTTTTTAAAAAATGTTTAGCAAGATTTTTTTGTTGAAAAACTAACAAAATAAAAATAAAAATTAAGTTAAAATATGTAATATAATTTGAATTTAGTGAAATTTTAGTTAATAAATAATAATCTAATTAAAAATAAATATGATAAAGTACATAAACCTGAAGCATAAATAGAGAAAATTAATAAGAATAAAAAGGGAGAAATCAGTTTTTAATATCATTTTTTACGTTATATCTATTTAGTGAAAAGATGTCTTTTTGATGGTAAAGCGCAATCTCAATATATCAAAATTATGCAAGAGTATTTCGAAGAAGAAAAAACTACTTAGGACTCTATCATCTCTAATTATTTGTGGAATGTTTTTTTATCTCAATGCCATGTACTTATATGGCGTAACCATTTTATGCAAAAGAAATAGAAATTTTGGAAATATATAGACAAACTTCAATGGAGACAAACAACATACGATCAATGTTGGCAGCAAATCAAATCAACTTTCCTCGACATATAAGCCATAAAACTCTTATGTTATGTAACAACACTCACGACAATAGAAACAACAATAATGTGTAACAACAATAGTGTGTAACTCCAACAACATATAATTTGTGTATTTCATAAAATCTCTTTCCTTATATTCTGACTTAAATTTTACAACTGTTAGCCCATCTATTTTCATGTACAAATTAAATAATTTCTATTTACATGTTTATTAAAAAAAATCACAGACAACATTATTAAAAAATACAGTTACTTATCAAGTAAATTATCCATCCAAATTATTTCTAAATTTCACACCCAATCAATATCATTTTTCACTTTTTTGGAAAAAAAATACCGCTTTGTACAATATCTAGAGAACATCAGATTAACTAAAATGAAATTAAATAAAAATATCTATTTTTTAGAGCAACAAATGCTAATACACCCCGCGCGTAGCGCGGACAAACCACTAGTATATATATAATTTCTCAGTTAACTAATCTAGACTTAGGCTTAGTGTTATGAGGTGGAGTTTTGGAGATGAAGCTTGAAATTAAATAATATAAAAAATTTCAAAATAAAAAAGTTATTTCGGTTATTTTTGTAACAAAAACTTAAAAATGCTATTTGAGAGAATTGCCCATTTAATTTTATATATTTTAAAAGCTAAGTTTATTGTAGAACTTTCATCAAAGTGTATGCTTTGAATAATTACATGAAAAAAATATTTCAACTATTTTGATTTTTTTTTTCAAAATTACTAAAAAGAAAGAAAAACGTTTGCCGAGGGGTCCCAAAAATTGTTGAACCGGCCGTGCATAGGGTTTAAAATTCTTATAAATAAGTTTTTTTTTTGCTTATTGTAACACAACTTTTGATATTATAATAAAAGATAACTACGCTCAAAACCTTTTTTGATTCACCTGTTGAAACTGAGAACCTTTTGACCTCATGTTGAGTTCAAGAACTTCAAAAATAAGAAGCTTGAATCATGTTGATCTCTAGCTCCCTTGGCGTTACCTTGACGTTCACGTCACTTACCACTTGAACTTGGTATCAGCGAGAAACGGTTCTCATTATGCTGCCTAAGAAGAATTTGACAGCGCGCACATGCTTTTCGAAAAGTATTAACTGAGTTTTCATCAATATTTTTGCAGTATGATGCGAGAGTCCTTGAAGAGCGTCGTCTCATCGAGAAGCGAAAGTCTTCAAGGAGAATAACGAGGATGAGTTCGTCAATAATAATCTGTTTGTAGGACTGCAAGCACCACATGCATCACCATGAAGACATGCAGGAAAATCTCGAAGTATCTCATGGGAAAATTTATTGTTGTGCAAATCATTTTTGTCATACAATTATACGAGGACAACATGTACTTGTTTATATAACCTGTGACAAGGAAAAAAACCATTCACGACTATGTCACATAAATTTTTTTTGATGGCTATGAATACATTACTGGACACCGATGAGCATGTCATTTCAAGATTCATTGGTAGTTTGCGTGGACAGCTGCAGAATTCAATTCTCCAGTTTGACTCATGAAACATTTTAGAAGCTCATCAACGTGCTCTATTTTTAGTAGGGATGTTAAATCTAGGACCAGGGCTTAGCCCTCTTTTGTTTATTTTAACCCAGACTCATTTTAACCCTATTTTAATTAATGGTTAGGGTTGGTACCAGAGTTAGTCCATTTAATTTTCATTCATATAGACAAATGTTTGTATACTAATTTTAACCAAAAAATTACATTTTTAAAAACTTAAAATATGATCATATAAATGGAAAAAATCGTAAAATCGAGTTTTCCCGCCAAAACCGCAAAATCGAGTTTTCCCGCCAAAACCGCAATATCACGTTTTCCCGCCAAAACCGCAAAATCGTGTTTTCCCGCCAAAACCGCAAAATCGAGTTTTCTCACCAGAACCGCAAAATCGAGTTTTCTCACCAGAACCGCAATATCGCGTTTTCCCGCCAAAACGGTAAAATCGCGTTTTACCGCCAAAACTGTCTAATCACAAATCAAGTTTACCCGCTAAAACTATAACACCGTAAAAAAAGTTTTGGTTTTGGCGAAAAAACTCGATTTCGTGATTTTGGTGAGAAAACTTATTTTTTTTCGTTTTTTACGGTTTTGCCGAAAAAAAATTGTTTTGAATAAATAAACCAATTTAAAATTTTAATAGATATTTAGATAGTATATAATAATTGTGTCAATCAAATTAAATGGGTTAAAATATAAACTCTATTCATTATAGGGGTAACCCTTTTTAAACCCTGTAACAAAACTAAGTGTTAGGGTTAGAAATTGTTTTACATGGTTAGGGCTAACACTCTTAGATTAAGCCCATATTAACATCCCTAATTTTTAGACCACCCTAATCGCTTAGGGCATGTGCAATGGGGGTGCTTAGTGGGTTGCTTAAGGGGTGGGCCCCACTAGCACCCCCTAAAACCACTTCTTATTTCTCTTAATTAAGCACCCCATTTGGTTAGTTGCTTGTACTGTTTGCGGGCTCCACTGACACGTGGCGACCCGCAATTGGTTCTTTTCTTTTTTTCTTTTTTTTTTAAAAAAAAAATCAAAAAAAATATCAAAAAAAAAAACTTTTTAAGAAGGGAGAATTTGCCAAATGACTAAAATCTCAAGTGTAATTAAGGGAATAGCATTGATTTTGACGTAATTCATCAATTAACATTTAACATCAAATTCGTCCGGTTATACCCCTTCTTGGAACAAGTTACAGGTGACAAAAGCTAAAGCGATGACGTCGACACCAAATTATCTGGTCCATGATTTATGTTTCTTGTTCATAACTTATGAAAGAGAAGAGGGTCACATCATACGAGATTATTTTTTTTAGTGGCCAAAAATAGAATTCTTTTCAATATATTGTGTATTTCGGTCACTCTATTCTGATAAGAACGAATAAGAAGACAACAAAAAAAGTGAATAACGTGAAGAAATTAATGCTGAGAAGATACATATGTTCCGAATGTTATTCCATATCACTGTAGTAGTATAGAATTATAACCTCACCTACAACCTCTAAATATTAAGCATATCTCAACCTCAATCCCTATATACTAAACTTTATCTCAATTTCATCTCAACCTCTAAATACTAAACCCTAAACTCTAATTAGTAAACCATAAACCTAAATATAAACCCTAAACCCAAATATAATGAAAAATAAATAACATAATATATATTGGTGAAATTATGAAATTTATATGATTGCATGGAAGAAGTTAATGTTTACCACAACCTCCCACCTTCTAAATACTAGACCCTAAACTCTAATCACTAAACCCTAACCCAAATATAAACTCTAAACCTAAATATAAACATTAAACCCAAATAGAATGGAATAAAATAAATAACATAGTACATATTGGTAAGATTGTGAAATGTCTATGATTGCATGGAAGAAGTTAATGCTGAATCAAACCATATTCTCTCACCTTCTAAATATTAAACCCTAAACTCTAATCACTAAACCCTAATCCAAATATAAACCCTAAACCCAAATATCAAAATCTGAAAAGTACATAATATTATCAAATATTGAATTATATTATGTAATATTAAACTATACAATATAGATCATAATACGATTGTTATAGGTTTAAAAACATATAACGATAGTTAGAACTTGAGAAAAATTAGAACTATATTTCTAAACAAAACATAGCACTTTTAGTAACCGTCAAATGAAATAGAACATGATAAAATAGTATACTAATAGAATATATCGCATTACATAATATGTCGATGTAGAATAGAACAAAAATCTGTCAGTGGAATAGTAACACCAGTTAATTCCACTTTATGCGTATATGATTCTATGTTTGTTGCATCACTGTTAGTGGGATCTTAGATACGGTGCTACACATGTCATTCATCTTATGTATAATGTAAAATACAACAAATGATCATTTTCTTTGATCAAATTTTAGCAAGTAAATAGTAATTGATACATAGTATGGACCATCTATAAAATAGTATAGAGAGTCTATACATAGTATAGTCAACGACTTCATCTTCTCCACCTCCTCATCTTCTGCAGACATGATGACACACATTTACTGGTCCACAATCATGATTCTTCACCATCATATAAAGTAGACGAGTCATCATCTCTTCTTTTTATGACATGTTTCACATATTTACCGCTCCGCACCGTCAATCATTCACTCAGGATGCCGCCTCTCTTTTTCATCACCAACAGAGCTTTCAAAAATTATCTTCTTCTCCACAAAATGTCGCTAAAGAAGCTATCGATCGCAGTCTCCCTCAATGAAACCAGCCACCTTCCCCAATTTCAACCGGTGATGTAAAGGAAATCTAAGCCTTGGTAGCAGCAGGAATTTCACGGTGGCGAATATTGGCCTCAACTTTTCACCTTCTTGGAAAGTTACGAAGAAGAAGTTACTAGGGAAGTTATGTGATTAACGAAGACTACGCGTAACTTTTTCAACCTTGTGTAATTATTAATTAATTTTTTTATCTGCAGGTTGCACCGGTTGAATGAGAGGCCAAAAGGGGAATTATATAGAAAATACATGTAGTATATGTGAATTGTAGGGCTTTTGGTTATGTGGTAAATTATAATATTTTTGATGGCTATAGGATGCAATTTCCCTTTTAAGAACCCCTAATAGGGATCCTAGGTTAAAGGTGCTCTTATATTCTTCTACGTGGGGTGTTAGCTCCCATTAATTATGAGCTCAGTCTTCTTCTGACGTGACTTCACCTCTCACTTCTGACCATAATACTGCAACACATCTCTGACAGGCGGAGAGGCCTATCCTTCCACGAAATTCAAGACCATTACAGTTTTAAGTGTTTTTTTGTGGAGAACAAGGGCATCGTCAAGCTAATTTCCCAAATCAAGGACGCAGTGGTTTATATCACACGATGACCCTGTTTTTATGAAGATGACACTGAAGAATTTGAGGAAGATAATGAATAGCAAGTCTTAGGAGAGACAAGACCTTTGCTCGTTATTTGGCGCAATGTTTTTTATGCCACAAGGCTTGGAAGAATCATGGTTGCATTCTAATATTTTCTGTTTGACTTGTACGATTCATGGTAAAGTATGTCGCCCAATCATTGAATTTGGGAGTTGTACGAATGTCATTTTGTAGGACGCTGTTTCCAAGCTTGCATTGTTTACAAAATCCCGTCCTGTTACATAAAAATTAGTGTGGCTAAATGCCAAAACATTTTGTGAGGTGATCCAAATGGACGCATGTCATATACTTTTAGCCCTTGGCAACTTGATCGAAGAACAGTGAACGATGGTTTGAAAATACTTATTACTTTACTTCCAAATGTAAGCATATTACTCTCGTTCCAACGCAAGATGCCACGGATGAAAGCACACCTGCAAATGAGACCACACTTACTACACAAATAACAATGAGTTCTAAACCAGCCTTGTTAGTCGATAAGACAAATTTTCTTCACGAAGCTAGCAAGTTGGATGTCGTATGGGAACTAGTTCTTAAACCACATTATCCTCTGAAATTTTAACCGAGTTTCTGGATGTGTTTCCTACGGAGGTTCCAGAGGGACTTCCACCGCTTTGAGATATCCAACATTGCATAGATTTGGTTCCGAACGTAGCCCTTCCTAATCGTCCTCATTATCGAATGAGCCCACAAAACATGATGAGTTGCATCAACAAGTTGAGGATTTACTTTCTAAAGGCTACTCACGTGAAAGTCTCAGTTTGTATGATGTACCAGCATTGCTCATTCCAAAGAAAGATGATACTTGACATATGTGTGTTGTTAGTAGAGCCATCAATAAAATCACATTCAGTTTTCAGCTTCCAGTTTTGTGACTTGATGACCTACTAGATCAAATCGGGAATGCCTCCATCTTTCTGAAACTAGATCTCAAAAGTGGTTATCGTCAGATACGAATTTGAACGGAAATGAATAGAAAATAGTTTTTAAAACGAGAGAAGGACTATTTGAGTGGTTAGTGATGCCATTCAACTTGTGCAACACACCAAGTACATTCATGCATGTCATAAGCTCTCTGGCCTTTATAAGGCGTTTTGTGGTTGTCTAATTCAACGACATATTGTTTTTAGCTCGTCTATTACTGAATTTTTTTCTCATTTGCTTGCATTTTACTCGTCATTCGGCGTGAAAATCTGTTTGGTGCTCCAAAGAAGTGCGCTATTGGTGTGGAGCAGTTCTTATACTTGGCATATATCATCTCAGCACAAGTTTTGAAAGTTGATCCAGCAAAAATTTTCGCTATTCGTTCTTGGCCTACGCCTACTTCTATCACTGACATGCTCATCTTCCATGAGTTGGTACCATTCTATCGATGCTTCGTACCACATTTTAATTCCATCATGTCACCAATCACGGATTGCATCAATCACCTCGGTTTGTTTAGAAAACCGAAGCAGAACTTGCTTTCAGCCTTGTTAAGGAGAAGCTTACCACTGCCCCAGTTCTAGTTCTTCCCAATTTCAGTTTACTATTCGATTACATAGTGACGCATCTTAAACTGGCATTGGAACTGTCTTGAGTCAATTGGGGAGGCACGTTGCTTTCTTTAGGGAGAAGATTGATGGCTCACGTGATCGATATAGAAACATTCACACTACAGTTCACATAGGTATGCCAAAACATGTCTGTTTTAGTAATATGTATCACGTAAATTTCATTGAACATGAAGTCTCCTTTGATAAAATACTATTATGTGCCCAAATCAAGTTCATTTAAGAGATTAAACAAAACTAGTATATTGATTATGTTTTCAACAACTTACTGAAAATTTCTGTTGAAAAGGACTAAGTTCACTTATCGAGCGTAGGTTTGTACGGCTGGTATCACCTTTTAAGTTATCCAAAAGGACCAAACTAATATGCCAGTCTAATCGTCTATGAATAAGTAGCTACTTATGCATTAATGCAAACCCCATTATATATACTAGTTTTTTTATGGTTAACATTTGTTTGTGGAGACAAAACAAAAAGAATAGTTGGGGAAAGATTAGATACAAACAATAGAAATTAAAGAAGAGCGTCGGTGTGAAGTGATGATTAAAAACGCGTGAGAGATAGAACAGAAGAAGCAGAGAAAAGACACATACCATAATAAACACATTGAAATCAGGTGGAGGATGTCGTTTCAAGTTGTATGGTACACTTGACACTACAGCTCACGTACACCCAATCAATTCCATGTTCAATTCAACCAAACAAATTCAATGCAATACATATAGAAAAATAATATTTTGGGTGAACAAGTTTTTTTTTTTTTCAATTGTCCATTTGTTTAGACTAAATTTTGGTCACATTAGACGGTCTTCTGAATAGCACTTCTATCTGCTATATGTGAGTAAATAAAACTTACATTCCTCACCTCCTCACTAGTTTCTCCACCCAACCATTTTTGTTCCGAAGAATGGGAAACATACTCACGTTATCGAAATTATCTTGTAGACTCCGAAAGCATCTATTTTGAAGCAAAAGCTGACCAGTCAATCGGAGTCATTGTCATATACACTAGCCAGAGCAGTCAGCCACAAAGCGGATCAAGAAGATCCTCATGTCTCTCATGCATGAAGCTACCCAAAGTAGTCTTTCCATCTCAGCGTGTAAAGCCGAGAGGCTTCTGTTGCATACACGTAATCTGAGTGATTCAATATCCATATATGATCCTTAGAATTAATAATTATAACTTTTCTTATAGAAAATCAATTTCAAAATCTGAACCTTGAAAAATATATTTAAATAGAAACCTGTACTGTATTTTTTAGCAAAAAAAAACATATATTGTAATTTAGCCAATCTACATTGATTATAATTTAAAGAAATTTCAACAGTGAGACTTAATATTTAACACACAAGTTAACTTGATTTAACCATCTCTAGTTTAATACAGTGCATTGTTAGTTTACTTGTAACATCCAAATTAATAAACTAAAAATGTAAACACAAAAAGAAAATGCTGTAAAAATTTAGGGACACACGTACATACATGTTAGAACTTGATCTGTTGAAAGCATTAGTTGTATGTTATAGACTCTTACGGTAGGTAAATCAGACACCTGCTCCCAATTCAAGATTTCGTTTCAATTGAATTAGATTGGTATCTACCGGAAATTTCGGATTGTGCTAGTCAATGATCAACTTATGAGATTACCATTTTCTAGAGCTTTGGTCAATTGCAAAATTAATGTAATCTTAAGAAAAAACAAAAGAGAAAGTGTAATTATAGTTTGGTATGTGTAAAGTGTGGTGGGACTTAAGTTTCAATCAATAGGTTCTGTATATATTAATGCACCGCCATAATGTGAAATTGAAAATGACTTTGTACCAAACAAAAAAAAAAGATTAATTCCCCCTCATGCAAGCTTTTGATCTTACTTTAAAAACAAACTTCCAAGCTTTTGATATTCTCTCGGCCTTTTTGTGCATCTTATTTTTTCTTTAGGACAAAAGCGTACTACATAAAAGTTTGCGTTTCATACTCTCATTTACTAATAAGTTTTTTGAAGTGATTATATATGAAATAATTCTTTTTAGTTGAATAGATCATGCCAAAACTTTGACATGCATACGTAGTTTTGATTCAACCAGTAGACTATCTCAAACTAGTAAGAGATTTTCCCTTTGATGCTTGACACGAGCTATATTTGTATTAACACTGTAACAAAGGCAAAAAATTATTGAAAAGTTCAATAATCACACAAGCTACATGAGTATACTATCATTATTATATCCTTTTTAATTCAGTTGACTAAGAAAAGAGAAACCGTATAACATATTTGGGACCAGACAACACCATCTCATTGCATTATTGGAGTCTGGTTAGCTTTCATTAAATAAAAAGAATTTGCAGGTTATCTACCAATCCCAAATCGACAAACGACCTATCTCGTTTGGAAATTGGACAAAGTAAAGATAAAAGAAAAGAACTATATGAAGATGATGTAACCGTGAGAAAATTCCATAAAAATATATCAACTAAATTTTATTAAGTTTTTAATTTCTAATTTTTTCGCTACATAATTTAATATTTGAATTTATTATTTTTCATTTTAATACATAGAATTTTAAAATTGTACTCATTTTAATAACCAAATTTTGTCTATTCTAATTAAGCATACTAATAAGTTTCAAATGAAAATTTTTAAAATTTTCTAAAAATTACAAAATAAATCTCAAAAAATTCTAGTTTTATTTTTTGTGTTAGAAATAAAAATAACTATTTTTTTATAACCTTAAATTCATATTAAAAGTTTTATGTGTTTAATATTGCATTTATTTTCATTTCTGAAATAAAAACAAATTTATTATTTTTTCCTTAAAATAAATTTTATTTTTTAAAAAACATTCTCCCTAATTTATTTACTTTCTTTCCTAAATTTAAACAAAATTAGAATTTTTTAATATTTTTATTAGATTTTGGAGATTTTTTAAATTTTGTTTGAAATTTATTAATAATTTAATTAAAATAAACAAAGTTTAGGTATTAACAGGGGTATGACTATAGAGGTTTATGTATTAAAGTGGGTAAAATAATTATCTGGGGTATTAAATTTGGTACAAATAAAATTAGGTACTAAAAAACTTAATAAAATTTAGTTTGGATATTTTTATAGAATTTTCCCTATAACCATTGCCAAAATAACTTAAGTTGAGAAAAATACAACTATCAAAACTGTAACCAAGAAACCTTGACCACAATCTAAAAGATGGTACGTATACGTAAGGTATGAGAGAGGATATCCGCCAACTGATTTTAATAGTCTCAGTTCATATATATTGTTCTATTAGAAGTGTAAAAAGGAGATTAGTACTATGCAAATGCAAAGTAATCATTCTCAAATTCCCAATATAACTTTTCTAACATAGATTTTAGGCCTTTTTGCAAAAGTAACTCAAAACTTGGAGTCAAACAGAAAACTAACATTTTCTGTTTGACTCATTTTTTTTTGAAATTTTCACCCCACACCTGCATTTTATCTACGAAAATGCCATTAACTTTTTTTTTTTAGTTTTTCGAAAATGGCTTCTTTACTGTCTCAACCTCATCATCTTCAAGTATTTACAGTATTGCCACTACCATGAATAGTTCAACAACCTTGTACTACCTGTTTGGAGCTTTTAATGCCCTTCAATGAATAGTTCAACAACGTTGTACGACCTGTTATGAACTAAAAACAACATTTATTTCACTTTCTCTCCATATTCATCCAAAAAACTCAAGCTTTTGATTCAAAATATTTTACGGTTGACAGAGCCATATTTCTTTCGTTTTGACTTACGGTTGCTTTCGTTTGAGATTCTGGGTGGTTGGAGAAGACCCTGTGTGCAAACGAAGTCATCTCACCTAGTTTAAGGTACGAATTTGAATTTTTTTCAAGATCTGTTCGCGTAGAAGACTTACTCTTAAGTCATCTGTATGTAGAAGACTTACTGATAAGTCTTCTGGTCAAAACGAAAGACTTAATCTAAGTCGTCCGGCTTTGTTTGTTAAAAAAAAAAAGTCCAGACGACTTATATATAAGTTGTCTACGAAAAAGGGCTAGTTTTGCATTTGACCGAATCGTGTCAGATCTTTGACTATTGCTGGACGACTTATAATTCAGTCGTCTCTGAGAAAGTTAAAATTTCAATATTTTATTCAAACTAGACGACTTAAACGTAAGTCGTCCTAGGTTAGTTTTGTAATTGAAAAATAAAACTTGAAATTTAACTTTCTCCAGACGACTTAACTGTAAGTCGTCCAGACAGACGACTTATTTTAAAGTCGTCCAGGAAAGCAAAGTCGTCCAGAAGTTTTCCCAAGTTTTCTGGTCAAACCTTGCTTCACCCGGACGACCTTACATTAAGTCGTCTGTCTGGACGACTTACAATTAAGTCGTCTGGAGAAAGTTAAATTTCAAGTTTTATTTTTCAATTACAAAACTAACCTAGGACGACTTACGTTTAAGTCGTCTAGTTTGAATAAAATATTGAAATTTTAACTTTCTCAGAGACGACTGAATTATAAGTCGTCCAGCAATAGTCAAAGATCTGACACGATTCGGTCAAATGCAAAACAAGCCCTTTTTCGTAGACAACTTATATATAAGTCGTCTGGACTTTTTTTTTTTAACAAACAAAGCCGGACGA
This sequence comes from Moricandia moricandioides, assembly GCA_905132885.1. Classification (NCBI taxonomy): domain Eukaryota; kingdom Viridiplantae; phylum Streptophyta; class Magnoliopsida; order Brassicales; family Brassicaceae; genus Moricandia; species Moricandia moricandioides. Next base: position 24,904 of record CAJHQQ010001987.1, read on the forward strand.
CTTAGAATTAAGTCGTCCCATTTAATTTTCAATTGCAAAAGTGACCTCTTTAGACGACTTACCTTTAAGTCTTCTGGACGACTTACTTCTATGTCGTCTGCGGCAATGTTTAGTGAACTTCTTCATTTTCTATATGTTTACTAATGTGTTTTATTTTGAATATTTGCAGATGATTCATCAGTTACAAGAAGTCTATGGAGAATGGTTGTTGAAAGATTGCCGTTGGGATTTTGTGGTTGATGATCTCAAAGGATCAAGATTGTTTTTATTGAATGACGATTCAACACATGCTGAACTTGTTGCAATGGCTCAAGAAGATTATAACCTGGACATGAGAACAGTGACTGTTGAGATTAGCTACTCATTACCAGCAGAAATGATGATGGCTCCAGGCAGTCCTCCCATTCATGTTACAAGTGATAGACAAGTTCGAAACTTGCTCGAGATACTCAAAACGCATAGAGTATGTCTTTGTGTATCAAGCCGCAGCAAGGTGGAAACGGTTTCAGAGAAAAGGGAAGAAGCTGGTGAATGGTTTGAAGATGTTGGTGATAATGATGAAGCTGGTGAATGGTTTGAAGATGTTGGTGATAATGATGAAGCTGGTGAATGGGAAGAAGATGTTGGTGATAATGAGTTTGTTGCAGATGAAAATCAAAATGGGGAGGAGGAAAATGGGGAGGAGGATGCTGATAACTCTATTGTTGGTGAAACGGATCAGAATGGTGGGGATTACAGTCTTTATGGAAAGGTTCAAGATGAGGACGAGGAAGATGATGATAATATGTTGGTAGTCTTTTCATTGATCGTGTTGGAATCATTGATGGGATAACTCCGCAGCATATCACTGATGCAATGAGGAACATGTTTGGCATGGCGCTTGATTACACCACTTCATACAGAGCACTGTTATATGCACAAACATTGGTGAGAGGATCAGCAGAAGAAGTGTATTCGCGTCTGTCATCATATCTCGAGCAAATCTCCATTGCAAATCCTGATTCTATCACGGCTATAGAACTTGATTCTATGAAAAGATTTAAGTATCTATTTCTCTCTTTTGGAGCTTCTATCAAAGGTTTTAAGTATCAGAGAAGAGTCATTGTGGTGGATGGAACTCACCTAAGTGGAAAGTATGGAGGTGTTATGTTAGTTGCAGCCGCACAAGATGGGAATTTTCAGATATTCCCATTGGCTTTTGGGATCGTGGATGCTGAAGATGATCCTTCTTGGGAATGGTTTTTCACAAAATTGGCTAGTTGTATATCTCATGACAAGCCTCTGGTGATAGTCTCCGACCGGCACGCGGCCATTAAAAGTGCGTGTGATAAGGTGTTTCCTTGGGCAACCCAAGGAATATGTTATTATCACCTTCAAGATAACATTGTCAAAAAGTTTAAAGGGAAACATCTCTTGTACTTGGTGAAAGGGGCTGCTTATGCTCACACGGTTTACGATTTTGACCGGTACATGGCTGAGATACGGAGTGCAAACCCGGAACTTACAACGTATTTGGAGAATGCCGACGCCAGCCTATGGTCAAGGGTTTATTGTAAGGGGAACAGATACAACATAAAAACAAGCAACATCGCTGAATCTATTAATTCCGCACTGAAGCGAGCAAGAGGATTTCCGATTCCGTTCTTGCTGGAGTTCATAAGGGAGAAGTTAGGAAAATGGTATTGGAAAAGGAGACAAGATGCTTTGAGTCTCCCAACTCAACATAGCCGGGGTGTTGAATACTTGCTTGCTATTCAAACAGAGATAGCGGATACGATGACGATCCAACCAATTGATGGATGGCGATTCTTTGTGAAAGGTGGCAAAATGGACTGTGTGGTTAATTTGGAACATGCAAAGTGTGATTGTGGTGTCTTTGCAGTGGAGAAAATACCTTGCTCTCATGCTATAGCTGCTGGAACACATTTTGGTTTGCATATCTCCACACTTGTATGTCCAGTGTACTCAAAGAATTATTTGTATGCATCAAAGAATATATATCCTATCGTGTCACAACATATTGAGGAACGAGAATGCTTTCCTCCAGACGTAAAGCGTGGTCCGGGGAGACAGAAGAAATCAAGATGGCAATCTTGGTTCGAGCTATCTAGGATGAGAGGACACAAACCGAGGAAGAAACACAGGGCTTATAGATGCTCAAACTGCAAGGAAACTGGCCATACAAAACAAAAATGTACACAACCACTTGACTAGTCGTCCAGATGACCTTTTACTAAGTCGTCCAGACGACCTTTAACTAAGTCGTCCAGTGTATTTTATGTTTAGACGACCTTCTACTAAGTCGTCCAATGTATGACATTTTTAGACTACCTTCTACTAAGTCGTCCAATGTATGACATTTTTAGACTACCTTCTACTGAAAGTCGTCCATCTAAAAGACCTTCCAGACGACTTAACTGTAAGTCGTCTAGCTGGAAAACCTTCCAGACGACTTAATATAAGTCGTCCAGCTGAAAAACCTTCCAGACGACTTAATATAAGTCGTCCAGCTGGAAAACCTTCCAGACGACTTAATATAAGTCGTCCAGCTGAAAAACTTATGTGATTTTTGTTTGTCTTTTGTTGTATTTCTTTTGTTTTCAGCCTAGAATAAATACAAATCGTTACAAAATCAAGTTTAAATACAAAATCAAGTTTAAATACAATTGACTTGATTGTTATTAACAGATAATGAGATACAGGGGATTTACAAAGAGAGATTTACAAAGACAAGTTCTAATGCCCACGAACTTTACAGGGGATTTACGAAGACAACTTCTAATCATACATGCCCACGAACTTATCACCATCCTGGTTTTCTTTCAAATGCAGATCACCAAGCTCGGTAGCAGAGGCTTCAAGAAGTGAGGTTCATGCTGATTCGCCATCTGCAAACAAGAAACGAATTGGAAACATTTTAATTCTAAGTCGTCTGGGTCGTCCACCTGAAAGACTTAGATTAAGTCGTCTGGGTCGTCCACCTGGAAGACTTTCCAGACGACTTAATTATAAATCTACCAAGACTTCCAGTAGAACATTTGAAAGCTGACCAGACAAATGAGAGGAGAACAATATCCAACCTAACTAGACCACAAATCGTGAAAGCCCCAATCTTTGAAACCCTAATTTGAAATGAAAATATCCACAAATTGCTTGAAATCACAAATCGTAACCGTAAAATGAGAGGAAAACAACATCCAACCTAACTAAACAACAAAGGAAGCGGTGGCGCTAGGGTTTAGAAGAAGCGGCTTATACTACCTGTTTAGAGGAAGCGGCGGTGAGAACGGTGAGAATGAAGTGAGATAGATAGCCGACGTTGAGAACGATGGTTTGTTCGGAAATAGTGGGAACTCGAAATCGCCTTTGATAACGCCTTTGAGAGAGAACTGTTAGGGTTTTTGCGAAAAATTAACACAGAAAAAAAAATCACCTTATATATTGGGTAAATAATCCGGTTAGCTTTAAAAGTACAGTGGATAAATTTAAGGTTTGGTCCGGTTTAGACGACTTACAAATAAGTCGTCTGGCGGATAATGTACATCAGACGACTTAATATTTAGTTGTCCGTTCACAGACGACTAAATGTTAAGTCGTGATAGACCCTAAAATGAAACCCTAAACTAAAATGACTAAATTAACTAACTAACCACGTTATAAAATCAAATTATACTTCAATACTGTTTACTATACACAGAAATGAATACGCTTAGGTAATTTTTAAATTTTTCAAAAACGGTTTTAATGCTTTCCAAAATCTAACCCTAAGAACATATACAATACTACAACATATGTTGATGAAACATAAACTAAAGAATATCATGACTCACTACTTTCACTCATCTATGCTGAAAACAATTGAAATTTGTTATATCTTAATTTATATCTCTTAAGACATATGTTAATTACATAATTCTCATTTTTCACTTTTCAAAATATTTTTTACAAAATTTTTAAATTATGTTTAAAAATAACTGTCCAGACGACTTTAAGTTAAGTCGTCTGGACGACTTATTTTTAAGTCGTCTGAACAGACGACTTGCGAGGGTTAGAAACGTAAAAAAAAATCCGTTTTTTTGTTTGTTCACAAGGGGATAGTTGTAATTTCAATAGCCTTTTAAGTTACTTTTGCCTTTGACCTAAGTTTAGGTATTCTTTTAGGTTTGACTCCAAGTTTTGAGTCACATTTGGCAATTCTCCCTAGATTTTAAGCATCAACATAAAAACAAAATCTTAAAAATCAAACAACAAAATCATGACGTTTAACAGAAAACAAAATCATGAGCGCGATGAAAGTCGTTACGTACAGAAAACCCTTTAGCTATTGTCCTGTTAGCTTAAGCAAAAGAAAAAAAAGAGTGTATGTGCATGGGTACGTAGCTTCAAAGCCTACGATCAATGAAGTGAGTGAGTCGAGTGCATCAAACGTTGATTTTAAACTAAAAAATAATCTAATTTTGTAAAAGTTGTTGATTTAAAAAAAAAAGGTTATCCTAAAATAACTTTCCATCATAAGTAATTAAGTACTCTTAGATACGATGATTTATAGATGTCCAAAAGTTTTAATTGTTTCAGCCACATTGTTGTCTATATTTAATACCTCAATCTTTTCGATAGATATGACATCTATGCAATACTATGCCATATACACTTCCATGTGCAAGTCTTACATATCGATGTGATGTTTAACTAGTGATAAATAATTGTTTATAATACAATATCCACATCAATCGCTACAATCCGTAATTGGCAACTTCTGAACATGTCAATTGTGTATCTATAATATGTATTTGAGTAACTTAACTCAATATGCATAAACTACTATGTTATAATTTACGTTAATGAAAAGGTAAGTGAAACCGTAGAAAAATAGGAGATGAAAATACGACAATGGCCTTCTTGCTCGGTTAATAGATAAGATAGGGTTATGGTATATGCTTAGATTAAGATATGCTATAATATATTATAAGATATTATAAGCGATATACTCCCTCCGTTTCAAATTAAATGATGTTTTAGAAGGTTTATGTTGTTTCAAAATATAAGATGTTTTGAGATTTTAAGGTTAACTTTAACTTTATTGGAAACTGTTCAACCAATTAAATTTTATAATCTTTTTTATAATTGGTTGAATGATTTTAAAATTATATTTTTAAAAGTACTTTCTAGAAAAATGTAAATTTCTTAATCTTTGTGCGGTAAGCTAAAAGATCATGTATTATGAAACGGAGGGAGTATAATATATGTATGTGTAAGGCCAGAATATGTATATAAAAAAATCTTATTAATTGAAAAATAACGTTAGTGATTTCTGCTAACGTGTCGCTCATAGAAGATCTCTCTAATTATTTGTTATAATTTGATTGGTTTATTTATTTAATTAATTTTTTTAAAATGAAACTAATTCTAGAATTACCTAATATAATATATGTTTTCAAACAAACAATTAAACATCTTAAATATAGATAAATTAGCATAATTTATTTATAGAAATAAATTAAATATCATAGATTACATCATATAAATTGATAATATACATATAAATACATATGATACTACATAAACAATTATAAAATTATTTTTAATATATTTATATTAGTAGTGAATACAATATATCATAGATTTCAGAAAACTAACACTACAAGAAAATAATCATTTAGCGAGGGCAGATTTCATGGCTATTTCCTCGTAAAAGAGGGTTTACGAGGAAATAACCATGAAATGGTAAACCTCGTGCCACGTTCGTCGTAAAAACAATTTCCTCGCTAAATCCACGTAAAGTTTACGAGGAAACATTTCCTCGTAAAGTTGGGCCTAAATTTCCTCGTAAATACCACGGAAAGTAACCACGCAAAAGCCACGCTAACATTTCCTCGCTAAAAACACGTAAATGTTTCCTCGTAAACTACTGGCTAACATATCCTCGTTAAATCCACGTAAATGTTTCCTCGTAAGTCCCTCGTTAGGTTTCGACGTAAAAGCCATGTAACATATTCCACGTAAATCCCACGTTACGTATCGGAAGTTAATTCCTTGTAATATTAACGAGTAATTAACTTTGAAACTTATTTTTTCCTGCTTTTATAATTTTATTAAATATAATTAATTTTTTTTTGAAATAAAATAAAATAAATAAAATAGAATAAAAATATTTTATAAATAAATAAGTTTTATACAATTTATATTACAACAAAAGGAAAGAAGAGCTATTGATTCTGGGAGTTGTCGTTCCTTCTGTCCATCTAGTTCTGGACTGGGTCTGGAATGCCCAATTGTCTCCGTCTCGCTGCTAACATTAGCTCCAATTGCGGATTTCCAGCCGCTAGAACGTCCAGGAAACTCTCGAGTGAACCCATTTGAGCTTGCGTCGCCTGTAACTCCGCACGCAGCTGAGCAGTCTCATCTTCCCGTCGCTGAGCATAAGACGATGTCGCTCTTGGGACATCGTTAACGGAACCAATCCCCAATCTACGTCCCTTTTTCTTAGGAACGACCTTTTAAAAATATAAAAATTAATGTTAGCCAATAATAAAACGAAAAGATATTAAAAGAGTAACAAGAAAACAATTTTGCCTCCTCGTAAATCTCATCCACTTGAGCAGTGAATAATATAACGGGTGTCCCATCGGCGGACTGCTGGGTCAGCTGGGTTTGACGTTCTTCAACCCGAGCAACAATGTCGTTGTAGATTTGCTCGAATCTAGGATCTACAAATTTTCCAGCCTTGTTCTTGTGGGTCCTCTCGTAAAGTTCCTTAAGAGAGGGTAGAACTCCCGTCTCTTTAGCCTAAATTTTTTTTTAAAATAATTAATCAATTAAAATATATATAATTAAAAAAAATATATTTAATTACCATTTGTAGACGGACACCGGCGTGTGGTGTTTGACCTGAAGAGTGAAGCATGGGCAAGTTGCCATGCTCGTCTCTCGTTAGACGGGAAGAGGAGCAGCTGTTGGAGACTCTGATCGAGGATGGCAAGTTCCAATAACGTATGAGGCCATCCCACACTTCCGTTGTGAGCTCAGCGGGCTTCCCGTGCTCATAACCGTCGACCAAATAATCGTCCTTCCAGTTAGACACCGTGTCCAACAATCGCTCTTTTGCCTTTTTGATAAAAGCTTCCTTCACGTCCTCGTTCACTCCTATAGACCACCATTTTTGCTGTAAACAAAATTAAAAAATATTAACATTAGTTTAAAAATATTTTAAAAACTGTAATAATTAAAAATAAAATTAATAGTTACCGCGAACATTTTGAACCATGTCTTTCGGACGTGGTTCGGCGTCGTTTTCCAGTTCGGATGTGCGGCGGGAAAATAACCTTTGATCACCTCGGTTACAGTCCGAGCAACACGACTATCGGCCCCAAACCTGAATAGAAAAAAAATAACATTATTAAATATTTGAATGTTGTTATAAATAAAAAAATATATTTAAACATGAAATGTACTAGTAAGCGCCTTCCTTTCGGTCGGGGTCTAGGACTGGTAAACCTTCTCTGCCTGGCTGAGCAAGAAGTTCTTCGACAATGTACGTAGCATAAGGAGCCGTCGGCGGCACGAGCAAGTCGGGATGAACTTCGGCCGCATCAGGAGGAGGAGGAGGAGGAGGAGGAGGAGGAGGCGACTGCGAGACTCTCTGAAAAGACTGAGTCTCGGGGACAGTATCCGGAACCAAACCGGGAGATGAAGATGATGCGCCATGAGTACTAGGCCCGGTAAACAGGTCTTTGTAATGAGTTGTCGCTTTTTTAAGCTTATTAGCTCTAACCATCTACAAAAACAAATTAATTCAACATATTAATAAAGATATATAAATACATATATTACTAACCACCTAAAAACATAAATATAGTACTAACCACCTAATAAACTAAATTCTCTAAATTAACCACCTAAACTAATCCTAATCTAATTACCTAACCTATCTAGAGAGGAAGTAGAGAGGAATACCTTAAGAGGAGATAGAGAGGAAGTTGCTACGAATGAGAGAAATCTGGTGGCTCGAGTTTATATAGGCAATTATATTTCCTCGTAAACACTAGGTAAATTTACGAAGAAATAACCAGGCCCGTGTTTATTTTCTCGTAAAGCCCACGTAAATTTACGAGGAAATAACCAGACCCGTGTTTTTTTCCTCGTAAATTCCACGTAAACATACCGAGGAATTAACCAGGCCCGTCTTTTTAGTTACGAGGAAATACCCAGTCCCAGTGCACGAGGACTTTACGAGGAAATGTTACGAGGAAATAACCAGGCCCGCCTTTTCAGTTTACGAGGACTTTACGAGGAAACTGTTTTACTATAACCTTCTCCATGTTGAAACCAAATATAGTAATGTGGCGTGAAACCTCTATTTACTAAATGCTTCCAAACATTTTCTCGAGTGCTTAATTTTGAATTGTTGCATTTCCGACAAGGACATAACATCTTACCGCTTTCTTGCGCGAGCGGTGTATAATATGCTTGATGCATAAATGCCTCCAGCCCTTCGAGATATTCTTTCGTCACTCTCCCGTTACCATCTTTGTGTGTATACATCCACCTCCGCAACTCGAAAATATTTCTATCTCCAGACATTTTTTTCCTTTCACGCTTTCAGTTGTTTCTCTCTTTTATTTTTTCAATTTTTGGGGTATCTTTCATTTCAAACTCAAACACCATATTTATAGGAAAATTTTGGAATTGGTAGATGACATTTTACCTCCAATTTACGAGGAAAGTTGGTAGGTATACACCCAAAACAAACACGTTTACAACTAAAAACCAGTAGGCCTCGTTGTTTCCTCGGTATATTGTTTCCTCGTAAAGTCGAGGAAACTCACTATGCCTCGTTAAGTCCTCGCTACATGACGTCGATTTTACGAGGAAACATGTTTCTCGTTTTTTAACGAGGATTCTACGTGGTCTGGGGTTTTCCTCGTAAGGTTCTCGTAACGGCCACGTAAATTTACGAGGATTCTTTTTCCTCGTTAAATTTCATAGTTAAAAAACAGTTTTCTTGTAGTGTAATTAACCTACACCTAATAATATTAATTAAACTCACTCATTCGATATATATATTCTAAAAATATGTCAAATGAATACCAAACAATCAAATATATAATTTTAAGAAATTCCAATCATTTTTTATTAACAATGTGATATCATAGATGATTTATCACTCTTAGAAATGATTAAAATATTTTATATTTTAAAACATAAAAATATTTGGGAAATTATTTAAAATTATATTAATCAAGAATTTTTTTATTTAATTCATCTATTAATATAAATAGATGAATTAAAATTATTATATAGTAAGTTATTTATTATATGGTAATTCATTTAAAACTATTATATAGTAAATCATTTAAAATTATATTAATAAAACACATGTTTTTTAAGAGTTAATACTCTATTAATATAATTTATATACCTTTTATTATAATATAATTAAAATGCTTATTTTTAATAGAAAAAAAAAGAGAGATATAAATAAAAGGGAAATTAGGCCATATAACCAACAAAGAAAATTATAATTCACTATCTAACCAAAAACCTCTCCTATTTCCTCCTTTTTCTTCGTATCTCTCTCTACCTTCTTACTACAACTCTAATTTCCTTCTTTTTTGTTGGTTATTTCACAAATAACCCCTAAATAAAAATAAGAGGAAAAATAATAAAATATGAACGTTGTGTTTTTGGTTCTTTTATATTCTTATGATTTAATTTGTTTGTCGAGATATATGTATTTTTTGTGTTAATACAATATGAGCTAATTAGTTTTATGTGTATTTAAAACATTAAGATAAATTGAGAAAAGAAGATGACTAAAAATTACCATTTCTACAATTGTTAAAGTAAAAGATAAAAAATATAATGTAAATTAAAGGTAAGAAATTATTATTTAAAAATAATGAGATGTATTTTTGCGCTATAATTTTTTTTAAAATGTACAGTAATGAAAAATTAACATATTTTATACAAATAAAAACATTTTATTTTGATTTAACATTGGATCTCACATTAATATTAAGTATATATGCCTAAAACAACGACACTGCGTTATTTAAAAATTATTTTTCTTTTATATATAATTAGTTAATTAGATTTAATTAAAATATGTATGTTTTAAAGTAATTTAAAATAAATTAAAATAATACTCTTAAAAGATATCTAAACTATGCTTAGTTTTAATTAAAAAAAATCTCTGATGAATTAGTGTTTGATAAAATAGTGCGATGATCAAAGATAATTTAAGAAAGAATTTGTTTGCTTAACCCATTTGAGTTTTATGTTAAACACTAAATAAAAAGTGAGTGAAAAAGTGTGATTTGTGATTTGAAAAAATTATGAGAGAAATTTCTTAAACTATCATTTCCTAATACATGTTTTCATGTTTACTTTAACCAAATTTATCCTTAGTTTTAAAAAAGATAAATCCTATTATATGTATTACTTGAAATGTCACTTAAGTATTTTTGAAGTGTCGTTAAGAGTATCTATAATTGTTGACTGAAATTTTCTGTGATTATTTCATAATTTGTATATATATGTTGTAATGAAATAATAATAATAATATTTGCTATAAAGATGAAATAAAATATAATAAGCACAAGATCCACATCGTGAAAAAAAACTTGCCTTTTGTCAGAGCTGTTCTATTTGACTCGCAACTGTAGCCATCTCTGATTTCTCCCTATATATATTATACATCAACCATTGTACGTGTCAGTCTGTGCATCTGATCATATAGACAAGATATTGTCATCACATACACAAAAACAATTTAAAAAAAAAAAAGATTCTACACAGAGTGCAAGTGATCAAAATATCTCACAAAAACAGAGATCTAATCCAAATGGAACAGGTGCGCACGTTAAACTTGGTTCCATATGGACTACTACAAGAAGTAGCAGAGGTCGAAGAAATCGAGGAAGACAACGACAACGAGAGCATGACTTTGTCGTCTGTGCCTGAAAACGAGACGTCAGAGTGTTGTTCATCGTCTCCGGAGACGTATCCACCGATCCCTCCTCAGCCTAAAACTCCGAGAGAGCCCATGGAGTTTCTATGCAGATCATGGAGCAGTTCTACGTCTGAGATCTCTTTAGCTTTATCCTCTCAGAGATCTTTTAAACAACTAAACAAAACCCATAAACTTTCTGAGTTGGCCGGTGTCGCTTCTCCGGCTCCGGCTCCGGCACCGGCACCACTACCGTCGCCGCTACTCGTAAGCCGTCCCTTGCTTTAGTCTTCTAATTTTGTATGAATACGTACGAATCCGAAATTAATTATGATACTTTAAAAGTTAAATAAGATCTAGACGTAATCAAATTAAGCTAATTTACAACAAAACAAAAGTTATTTCAACCACTCATTTAAATTATGGTTTTTAATAATTAAACCCCTCATTAATCGTAAAATAAACCATCCACTAAAGATTCAACGAAATAAACCCTCAACTTTAATTTTGTTAACGTATGTTACCCTCCTTCTAAAATACTGTGACATATGTTAACGGTTTATAAGTTGAGGATTTATAAACATGAAAACATAGTTATGGGGTTTTTTACTCTTCCAAAATAGTTGAGGGTTTTTACCACTAAAACACATTAAATGTTTTAAAAGCTTTATTATCATTTTTGCATTGTTTAAAACTGATTTATAACACTTTAAAAACTAATGTATAAATCTTTATACATTATTTTATCATTTTCATTACTAATTTATAAAAATTCATAAATATTTTAGTATTTTTATAAATAATTAATAAGGCTCAGTGCTAGTCTAGACATTATGGATTGAAAGCTAATTATTTTCTTGGGCCTATAAATTAACAAAATTCATAGAAAATACGAGAATAAAAAATTAAAGCAGAAAGAAGTATTTGAATAAAAAATTAGCTTCCAACCCATATAATGTACAGACCGGCCGTGAACCTTATTAATCATTTATAAAAATATTAAAATCTTTATAAATTAGTTATGAAATTGATAAAATAATGTATGAAGATTTAAAAATTAGTTTTTAAAGGCTTATAAATCAATTTTAAACAATGCATAAATGATAATAATCTTTTAAAACATTTAATGCGTTTTAGTGGTAAAAACCCTCAATTATTTTTGAATAGTAAGAAAACCCCTCAACTAAATTTTCATGATTATAAACCCCCAACTTATAAACCGTTAACGTATGTTACACTATGTCACGGTATTTTAGACGGAAGGTAACATACGTTAACGAAATTAAAGTTGAGGGTTTAATTCGTAGAATCTTTAGTTGAAGGTTTATTTTACGATTCATCTTTAGTTAAGGAGTTTAATTATTAAAATTCCTACAAAATATCATAAAATAAGAGAACTTTAGAAATAAACACTATTTTTCAAATATTTATAACTTGTGCATGTTCAGATAACTATTCAGACTTGGTTCAGTTCATTTAGGTATTGGGTTTGCGAAGATAAAATTTTGAATTTCATTTAAATATTTTTAAATTACAGTTCGGATTCGGTTCTGATCTTTGTGAATGTAGGTTTAAACCTATTTAAATTATTTTAAAATTTTCAAAATTTTAAATATATCGTAAAATTTTTAAAATACATAATATACAATATATTGTTTGAATAATGTATGATCAAATTATTAAACTAATATAAACTGGTCCAGTGAAGAATCGTAAGGTATTTTTGTTATTTTAAATATTTATTTTTAGATATTTTAAGATATTTTTGAATATTAAATTTAAATAGTTAATCTATGTAATTATATAATTGTAATTTGGGAAATTTTAGATACATTTGATGTTTTACCAAATTAGATAAACTTTTTCAGATTGGGTTTCTTTTTCAGATCTGGATATTTTGCTCTTTCCTAATCTATATACCTCCTTTTTAGTATACTGGGTTTATAATTTTCGCCAACTTGTAAGTTTTATTCATATGAGTTTTAGGGACAAACATCCCATATAGGTGTTATTGCTTTATGGGCCATAATACAATACTAGGCTCAGCAATATATAACCCCAATCTGTAAAAAGCCCACGAGATTTAAATTGTATCTTCGACAGGCGGAAAAACCGGCGAGCGTGTTTCACTCGCGGCGAACAAGTGCCATCGGAAAATGGTTCCACCACCGAGATTTTGTCAGCGGGAAGGTTTCCGGCATAAGTAAGAGAGATAAATCTCGATATGAGAACGCGCACCTTCATACCGCCGTCTCCATTGCGTCTCTCGCGACGGCCATAGCCGCCGTGACCGCATCGGGCAACCAAGACGGCGGCTTCACGGATTCAAAAATGAGCTCAGCGCTGGCCTCTGCATCCGAGCTGTTAGCTTCTCACTGCGTCGAACTAGCAGAGCTCTCCGGCGCCGGTCACGATCGCGTCGTCTCTGCTGTCCGATCCGCCGTGGATGTTCGTGGACCCGGCGATTTGCTGACCCTAACGGCTGCAGCCGCAACAGGTAAACTGATAACCAATTTCAAACGTTGTCGGAAGCTCAGAAGCTACAACTTCCAGTGCAGTTCGAGATGATCATTAGTTTGGTCTTTTTGGTAATAAAATTTTATGTTTATGCTTCTTTTTTTCTGTTCGTGGTAAATGTAGCATTGAGAGGAGAAGCAGCTTTAAGGACAAGACTACCAAAGGAAGCTAAGAACAATGCAGCTATAAGCCCTTGCGAAAGAGCTTTATCAGAGACTTACTCTTCTGAGCTGGATTCTGCCAGCACAACCACTGATGAACAGATATCTTCACTGGGAGTAGAAGAATCAGATTTGTCCTGTAACGGAGAGCTAATGCAGTGCACACGAAATGGTGAATGATAATGTTACAGTCTATGATTCTATCTTTAGTATGCAAAGAAGTTACCATAAGACTGATGAATTGACTCATGGACCTTCCAGGGGTTCTGCGGTGGAAGCATATAAAAGTGTTCATCAACAAGAAATCTCAGGTTATACTCAATCAATGCAAACAAACAAAGTTGTACAATTATCAAAATTGGTTGACATTTTGGTCGTTTTATCTTTTTGCAGGTCGTAGTAGAAATCAAAAGCAAACACGTTGGAGGAGCCTTCTCAATGAAAAGCAAAGGTAGTTAGTTAACTAACCTATTATCACCTTCAGATTACTCTCCTCTTTTGCTTTTATTGGTCATGGTGTGTTCACTTGTATAAGCCAATTAAGTCTTGGGACGTTGTCAACTAACGCTTTACAGTATAAATCCTATGCTTGAATCACTGCAGATATTGTGATTGATGTATGCGAGACAGTCTCGGGCCTGCAAAATGTAAAAGAAACAGCAAACGCAGAAGAAGATCTCTATTTTGGAATCAGTACATGCAAAGGTTTAACGAAGTTCAAGTGCAAGAGCAAGGCTGATAAGCAGATATGGGTGGATAGCATCCAGAATCTTCTCCATCGAGTAACTGCTGTTGAGGCTATCAAAACTTCTCTGGAAACTACAAACATTGGCAATAGTACACAAGTCATATCTTGTGTTAACGTTATTGAGTATATGTAGTGTTCTTTTTTTTCATCTTCTCTTGTTTTAATTTCAGTTGTAAACATTTTTCTTTTGAAATAATGAAGATGATTATAATAAGGCCTCACCGGAGGAATGTTCAGATAGATTCGGACAGCTTTTTCCCTGATGACAATCCCAGTGAGTTTCTTCTGCCTTTCTGACCACCCCTCTATAGTCTCCACTTAATACTCGAGAAAAGTCACAACCATGGGTTTATACAATGCAATAAAACAGTAGTAAGTAGTCATCAGAAACTTATAGGATTAAACTGAAAGTAAATACATTATCACAATGTTTTCAACATGGTTACCTCTTTGCTTTCTTGTTAGTATCAACCTTCGACATCAAGGATCTTGTGCTTCTGCTTCTTGTGCTCTGAGTTTTCTTTGGCTGAGCCTCTTCGATGTCTTTAAGCTTGTAGTAATGAGGAGCTATTTCAACAAGCCACTCAGGTTTCATCTCGGTTATATGCCTCATGTATTCCTTGGTAGTAAGTACTAGTTCATGATACACCAACCACTTCTTAGGTGACGCCCCAAACAAGCCTGAGTTAGGATGTACATAAACCGTCTGAGGTTCTCTCACTCTTCTGTACGACCCATCCTTCTGTAACTTAGCAGCATGAGGAAAGAATCCAGACAGGATCGCCTTCTTAACCGCGTCTAGATCAGAGTTTGAAGTAAGTTCTACTCCAATCTTCTTTAAAAGTCCAGCTAGCTGTTCACGTATATCTCTAGCTCTTCTTATACTCTTGCTCTGGATGTAGTTCTCGTAGCACCATTGACTTGAGTAGTTCATTTCCTTCCACGAGTTGTAAACCCTTAACAATGCAATGTGATCACCAACGTTCTCAGTGTAGAAACTCATCCGGGCATTATCTGCAAGATACTGTTGGTTCCTGCTTGGTCGGTAAAAGATGGAGCTCCCTGTAGACAACATAGCGGCTATTGTGATTATATCAACCGAGCACTTGTACTTCTCCGAGCCAACAATCATTTTTGATAGCATAGGATCAACCGGAAACTCAACCATTCTTTCACCCAACTTAGTAATCTCACCTTTTCCATCCAAAGCACCAAGAGCATAGAGCAGCTCTAGAGCCTTTAATAGAGAGTTCTCAGGTGGAGGATCCATGAAGTCGAAGTTGAACACATCTTGGATACCAAGACTCTTCAAAGTAAGTACAACACTTGCAAGGTTTGCTCTTTGCACTTCAGGTATTGTTGTGGCCTCCAAGTCCTTGACGTTGTACAACCTGAAACACTTCCCCGGACCTGTTCTTCCAGACCGGCCAGCTCGTTGCTCTGCGGAAGCCTTGGAGATAGGTGTTTCAAGAAGTGACTCCATTCCGGTTCTCGGATTGTAAGAGTTGATCTTGCAGTACCCTGGATCAACCACGTATCTAATCCCATCAATGGTTAGTGATGTTTCTGCAATATTCGTTGCTAGGACAACTTTCCGTGACCCTTTAGGGGCTGGATTAAAAACTTTAGCTTGTAGTTCGGTCGGGAGATTTGAGTAGATAGGACAGATAATGATATCAGAGCTCTTTGAACCCAAAACTTTCATCCTTTCCTTCAACTTTGTTTCAGCCGTTTCAATCTCTTCTTGTCCGGTAAGGAAAACCAAAACGTCTCCAAGTGGCTCGGTCAGATGTATCTGAAAAACAGTGCGTATCGCTGTCTCCAAGCGGTCTGGTTCAGGACATTTCTGGAACAGCTTTTCAACGTGATATCTTCTTCCCGGGATCATGTAAATCTTAGCCGAATCAAAATACTCAGAGAACTTCTTAGCTTCAAGCGTTGCACTGGAGATAATCAGCCTCAAGTCAGGCCTAGCCTTTGCTAAATCCTTCACTAATCCAAACAGAATATCAGTGGACAACGTTCTTTCATGCGCCTCATCAACTATGATGACACTATAGCTATCGAGTTTTGGTTCAATGAGAAGCTCTCTCAACAGCATCCCATCAGTCATGTACTTAATAACTGTCTTGTCTGAAGTACAGTCTTCGAATCTAATGGAGTATCCAACATCATGTCCGAGCTTCACACCCAGTTCTTGAGCCACTCTGGACGCAACGCTCATTGCAGCAACTCTCCGTGGTTGAGTGCAACCGATCTTTCCACGCTTAGTGTAACCAGCTTCTTGAAGATACTGCGGTATCTGCGTAGTCTTCCCCGACCCTGTCTCCCCGACAATCACAAGAACCTGGTTCTCTTCAACGAGTTTCAGCAACTCATCTCTGTACGCATAAATAGGAAGCGACTTCCTATCTTCCTTACCCCTTTCTGCAACTGTTCTTGACTCGTCTTTCTCAGTTTCCACCTCCCTAGATGTCTCAACGAAGCTTGTTACCTCATCAAAGACAAACTCAAACCCATCATAACCTTGCTTCTTGTCCTTCGAACCAAACCTCACCGTCGCTTTCTGAGCCTGATGATCCTCCCAAGCTTCTTGCTCCGTCTTGCCTCTCTTCCTCGTCATCTCACCATACCGTTGCCTAGCCACAGCAAACCTCTTCTTCTGATCAACACCACCTTCTTGATCATAAGCATCTGGAATCTTATAATAACCAAAATCATGCCACGTTGTGTTCAAGAGCTTATACAGTTCTTTCTTGTATCTAAACTCAACTTCTTCCTTCTCCGTGAGTTTCACACCTTCAAACCGTGAAAGCTCGAACTCTACCTGTTCCTTAAACTCCTCCACCTTCTTATTCTCCCTCTTCTTCAGATACTCTCGTCTCGCCTCTTCCCTTAACCTAGCTATCTCATAATTCCCTAAAACCTTTTCTTCTTCTTCTTCGTCCTTCTCTGATTCTTCTCTGCTTCTCTTCCTAAAATTTTTCTTTGGAAAATTGAATTTAAATTTCACAGAGACAGAACCGAGAGATGGTTTTTCCTCCGACACCAACCTATCTACTGTTTCTTCCATGTCTATATCCATATCCACAACCGATGATGATCGTACCTGAATTTTGGAATGCATCTCGAGGGTCTTCGTCTCCAGATCGTTGATCTCAACGGAGAAAACGAAACGAAATTTGGAATTGTAACGGAAGTTAAGAGAGCGTAAACCCTAATTCTGAGCGTTGTTTCGATTTGTGTGTCAACCGAGAAGACCCACCTATTTGTAGTTCTCTTACGGACGCGAATTTCCTTTTTTCTCTCCCGTTTTTTTCCTTTTATTTATGAGTTTTAGTGATGAGAAAAAATCAAGTATACGTGACAAACAAGAAAAAACACGTGTCCTATTTACTTTCATCTTTATCTATTAAAATAAAAACGTAATTTTATTAATTTGGATAATCTTTTAGAAATTTTATTAAACATATTTATTAAGGCTAGTAATACTTCATCTATTTTATTTTAAGTGTTACTTTAATTTTTTTACACACAATTAAAAAAATAATTAATTTTACATATTTTCTGTATAAAAACACAATTACTTATATATCTAATCATATTTCTACTAATATAAAAATAAGTTGCAATATAAAGTTAATAAATTTTGTATTGAAAATTGAAACGATACTTATTTTGTAACAAAAAACACTTAATATGAAGCGGAGAGAATATATAAAATCTTTAATACTTCAATTATAATATTTTTTTAATATCTTTTCATGTTAAAATTCTAACAAATTTGTTTCAAAAGTTTTTCACTAATTTTGTCATTAGTTTATATATATTATATATATACTTAAAAAATTCTAACAAATCTATTAAAATAAAATCATTTGTAAATATTTCACTAATTTGGTTATTAGCAATGAGCTATTATTATGAATTAATATATTCAGTTACTTTTCTATAAAATAAAAAATATATATCCTATTTTTATCTATTATACAATCCTAATAAATTATATTAAAAAAATATTATATTAAATTAAATATGATGCTAAACAGGTACATTTATATTTATTTTGATAAATATAAATATTTATGTTTAAAATATAATATGATTGTAAGGCGGGAAACATCAAAAAACTATATAATGCATGTATAAAATTAACATATTTTAGATTTTTTATATATAAAATGAATAAACATCATAAATATTGCTAAAATGAAATCTAGTTTTTAAGGATGGATCCAAATTTAAGATCAATTAAATACAAATAATTTTTAAATATATTTTTTCATGCATATATTATTTTGGTTAATAAATAAATGTAAATATAATAAGATAAATATATAATAAAAATAAAAAATACATATGATTATTTTAAGAAATTAATTAATTACAACATGTAAACTATAAAAAAAAAATATTTAAAATAATTTTAAATAACTGATTAACGTTAAAATTGTATACCATTAATAATCTAAAATAAATATTTATATATATAAAATTGAAAACAAACACCCATACAGTTGCTCGGATCAAATCTATTTAGTTTTACTATTGATGTGAGAAAAAAAATATTGAGATACATTTCCCATATTTAATTTCAATTCAAGCAAGTGACTGTGAGTAAGAAAAGCCTACTATCGTAAATTTCATGTATAATATTAGTTTGGTTTCAAAAGTAATATATTTTTATTTGTAAAGTAAACTTAAATAAAATTTTATAACTAATTATGCTATAGTTTATTTTACAAGTGGCTGATTATTTTTATTTATATTTTAATAAGATGTTTTAGTTAAAATAACTTTAATATTTATTTTTTTACTTAAAACATAATTACTTTGTAAAATAAATTCCGATCATCTCTTCTTTTCTCTGTGGTTGGATCGTTTTGTTTTGTTTTTTTTCGACTGAAATGATATCCTTCGTTTTCAGTTTCAGACAAATAATTTCAATCTTTTTAGGTCAACTTTTTGTTTCCAAACTGCAATCAAATATTTTATCTCTGTTTCTAGATTGAATTTTTTTCGCTTAGCAATTTAAAACCGATCATAGATCGTGGCTTTTAGTCACTAATCCTTAGTGGAGTGACCACAGTTCTCTGTGAAGGAGCTGCGCTTCCTTGATGTCTAGAAAATGGCAACAAGAAGCAGAGAAAGGTAATGGTAGTGGTAATCCTATACAGGTGAAGTTTGGTGTGCCCGATTGATAACGTTTGGGCAAATGCCGACGATGTCGTTCTCAGTTTTCTCATCTCGCCACGGTGGCGCGTGCAGAAACGTGTCTTAGATCACAAAGATGCAGAGATGCATGGCAGTAAACTGTTTATGTTTTTGACACGTGGCT
This sequence comes from Moricandia moricandioides, assembly GCA_905132885.1. Classification (NCBI taxonomy): domain Eukaryota; kingdom Viridiplantae; phylum Streptophyta; class Magnoliopsida; order Brassicales; family Brassicaceae; genus Moricandia; species Moricandia moricandioides. The sequence continues at coordinate 44,616 of CAJHQQ010001987.1, forward strand.
ATATGTGTGGCGTTTGAAGCGGTGATGCCAATATATTGGACTATCGTCATGGAACTGAAAGTATAAATTTGTTTCTCAGTAAAATTTATGCTCGTTTAAAAAACCAAATTAACATTAGTTCAATCAAAGATGAATTATGCTTAGAGCAACGAAGTGTAAACAAAAAATAGTTTATGTGCAAAGGGTTACCTTCCTTTAAATATTTTCAGATCATTGCTACCATCAAATCAACAATAAGATTGATAAAGTACTAAGGATTGGAAATGGTCAAAGCAGAAATGAAGTTTTTACTTTTCAAGTTATAGTTGAAGAAAAGAGACAGCACGGAGAAGATAAGCAAATAAAGTAGTTGGGACAGAGAAGAAAGCAGAATGGTCACTCTCCTCCAAGATATACAACTGAGATGGTGGCCACTTCTCCACCACACGGTCTTGTCGTAGAGGATCAAATAAGTTATCCTTAGCAGTCTTGATGTAAACTCGAGGAACTTTCTCGGCTTCAGGGCTTGGACCCAACTTATCAACACCTCGTAATGCCCTTACTGGAGCTGGTCGCAACAGCTTAGATGCCAAAGTTACATCCTACCAACAAGGCCAAACAACCATATATATATATATATATCAAATGAAACATGATTCTGAAGTAATTAAGAGAGTAACCTCAAGAGGGCTTTGGCTATAGTAATAATGTCGTCTAAACTCTTCCTTCATGGACACGCCAGTTGGTGGCTTATCCGCGCCTTCACCGTATGTGAACTCCCATATGTCTTCTTCTCCCACATCCATCTTTGTAAATATTCACAAGAATTTATTACCAATAGATAGTAGAAGTATGTTACCAATAAGAGTCACTCACGATTGAACTATGAGGAGAAGAGGTGGATCCGGGTTGAACCATGTCAGCCGCGAGGTAAACGACCATGGAGATTTTGTCTGTGAACTTACAGAGAGCTTCAGTGACAGTTCCACCGCCGATGCTATGTCCCACGAGTATGATCTTGTGATGAGAAGGGATATCGGAGAGAAGAGAGAAGAGAGGACGGTTATAGTGGTCGAAGTCGAAGACGGTGTTAGAGTCGGTAAGGTTGATGCCTGCACCGGTGAGATCGACGGAGGTGGCTTTGAATCCGGCGGCGACAAGAAGAGTGGTGAGTTTATACCAACACCAAGCACCGTGGCTTGCTCCATGTACGAACACAAAGTGAAGTACGGAGTCATCACCACCGTCTCCTCCTCCCATTGCACACTCGTGTCTCTCTCTGATCTTTACGTTTTAAAAGTGAACTCTAATATCCACTTAGTTTTAACTTTTTAACACAAAACTGAATGCGGTTTGGTCCACACTTTGTAGATAATAGTTACAACTCCATACCATCTAATTAATATTCCCTTCACACTATGAAAAGCATCGTAAATGGAAACAACCAATACGCGCACACACACACACAACAAAAAAAGAGACGTGAACACTGCATTTGGTCATGTCTCAGAAAAGTTACGTGTCTAACATTCCAGAATTTGTTTTTTTTAAAGGACTAAATACAGAAATTAATTAAATATAAATATAAATAGTCGGTTATATTTTTGGCTAAGATTCCAGAGTTTCTTGAAAAAAGTCTAATAATCGATTATAATTTAAAGAATATAATTTAGCTGTCGAATATATATTTCCTTATTTCAACTTCATGATGAATGATATCACTTACTTTGATATCTTTTACAATTTATTAATAAGATACTAATATTTATATTGTTGTAGTCATCAAAAATGGTAGTAAAATATATTAGACTAGTTTAAAACATGTGCCTTGCGCTAGTGAAATATTATATATAAAAATTATTTTTATGTATTTTATTTATTTTACATTTTACCTATTATAAAATTAATAAAAAAATAAATATGTATATTAAATAATAAAAATAATAAAATATTATATATATATATATAATTAAATTGACATAAACACATCAATGCAGCACTTTTGTTTTACAATCATTTTGTATGGATTTTATTAAATTTTAAAGCTATGAACATAAATATGTAATATATTTTAATATGTATATCTATTAAGTGAGACTTAATTATATACTTTTATGAATATATGTATTTTTTTATAACAAAAATTGTAAATTTGTGTTAATAAAATTTTCAGTGTGGGATTTCTAATAATTTATAATTGTTCTAGATAAGTTCGGCTGGAAAATTATGTTTTACAGACAGTAATGGGTAGTTGGGGGTTTGGATTCAACAAGAAATTGTAGTTAAAGACATACTGGGCCGTTTTCGACAAAAAGAGACATACTGGGCCGTAAAGTAAAGGCCCATTATAAGTAGTGAGATGAGTAGAAAAAAAAAAGAATCGCCTGACGATTCTCACCGGAGAGAAGCCTAGATCTCTCTTCTCTTCTTCTACATCGAAGTTTGGTTCAACGTCAAATCCTCTTCTCCGACGTTACAATGCCGATGATGGAAGTGGAGCCTCCGAGTCTGGTACGGTACTTGATCGGATCGGCGGTAATGATGATCGGCGTGGTATTACCCGTTGGTTACATGATGTTCCGCAACAAGCGCGTCCCCTCCTCGTCTTCTTACTCTAAACAGACGTAGGTCTGCCTTTTCTTTCACTCTCTGTGATCTTAGAGATAATTTTAAATCGCAGTGAGAATCATCAAATCGAAAGAAATTTCAATGTGTAGGATATCATTTAGAAAATCTTATCCATTTTAAATGCTTTTGAGAGTCTGAAAGCTTAAGTGTTATTTTGTGTTTGAATTGAGTTCAGGTGCGGAATCCATGGTTGATAGATGAATAATTATAGTTTCTCCTCTTCGTTTTAAAGCTTGTTTAGGCTATTAAAGAAAAGGTGTGATCCTCTTTTTTTGCAAGTCATGTCACTCTCTGGACTTTTATCATCCTCAACGGTTGGCACTCATGTAATCTGATGCTTGTGTTTACATTTCAGAAACAAAGTTTTGATATAGAGAGCCAGAGACTGCGATTGAATCCAACTGGATTGAGAAGGATGATGCCATATGTGAGTACTTTTTTCGTTTTGTTTCTTGGTTAGCTATTCTAAAGTCTCTTATCTTCAGTGGACAGATTATATTTCGTTCAGTGTATCTTCCTTATGCTTTTTTTCTAATTTGGGTTTCTGTTTCAAAAAAAGAGTACAGAATGTTGTAGATATGGGGTTCAACAGGTAATGATTTGGGCAGTTTCAAAACCTCTTTAATGAGTAGCCTCAAGTAAAGACGAGGATAAACACTTTTTTAAGGAATAGATTTGTGATTTAGTCAGATCATGTTTGAGCATAACCTGAAATGAAATGTACTCATTCTTCTTTCCACCTCCCCAGTGCTTGTCCAACGCGGACCCTGTCTCCTTGTTTGACACAGAATCTGTAATCTGAGCAACTGCTTGAACCGTCAGGTGAGTTTCCGGTTGGTGCTTGGAAAACAAGCACCACCGTCGATCCCATGTTGAATACACCTACCTGCATCGACCATTTCCCAAAGATATATGAATTAAAAAAAAAGAATTCTTATACTGGAATACATGTATTGGTTATATTTTGGAATCACATACCTCCTTTCCTTTCTCGAGCTTTATGCCATGACCTTGTGGATCGTACACCCGCTCCTCTGGTGGCTCTGTAGGAAACAGCTTCTTCTTTGGCTTGTTTGTTCTTAGTTCAGGTTCGATGAACAGCTGTGACACCAAATGTCATCAAGTTCTTATAATGTTTTTGGCTTAGGGAGTTAGTATTTTCAAACTTTTTTTTTCATCAGACTTACCTCAATGGATCCAATGTTGGTCGCACCAACAGCAGCAAGTGCCATAAAACCTTGTTTCCATACCCCCTCAAGCACAACCTGTTCTCAATTAGATCAACAGCTGATGATCAATGTCTGGACATCAAAAGAAAAGCCTACACATATTTGGTACGTTTACAAAGAAATAATTACCCTTTCATTTTCAACATAGAGATTTTTTATCGTCCTTGTAGCACGCTCGTTCACAGGAAACAACCGCCCTGTAAAAATTGGTTTCTTTGTTAGAGAGACTCCAATAGTTACAAAATCTCTAACACATTCTTAAATGAGAGATTAGAGAGTAACCTAACCTGCAAAGTGTCGACGAACCAATGCATTCCAGTCAGCTGGAGAGTGTATTCGGTGATAGTCCCCTGGTCTAAGGTATATCACACAATAATAGAGCCCCTTCATTGGACTGCAACACCAAAACTCGATCATATATGTTGCAATTTTCTAGACACTAAAGTCACCGCTTAGATGTTTTAAGGTGTTAGTATCTCACTGACCTAGCTGAGATGCTCTCCCGTAATTTTGGAGATGCTAAAGAGACTCTCAACCAAGACTTGTCGCCTTTATCTCCAACAGCTTCTTCCTTAGACTCATCCTTACCTTCAGGTACCGTTGGAAGCAGAGAGTTTGTTCCGAGAAGAGCCGGAACTGAGTAAGAATGTCCTTTGACTTGCTCGATCATCCCTCTACTTTCTTTTAACTCCCCAAACCTCAGAACCGTGCCATCCACAGGACTAACCTGATTATTTCTTGAAATCTTAGAAGGCAACGCTAAAGAAACAAAGTCTGCATAAAAGGAAAGTAACAACAACGTTCTTGTTACCAGTTACCAGACAACGAGGATCAGAGTCGATAGGTCTGCAACCTTCTTTCAAGCTGCGAACAAAGAAGTCCCGTAGTGAAGCATATTCTTCAAGAGGCAAAGCTGCTTCTTCAAGATCTGAAAAATCACATTGTGAGCATAACTCCAAATCTTCAAAGCAGTATCACATGTAACAACAAAGTGAGCATACTTGAATGGAAAGCTCGAGACCAGGCTTTATAAACAAACGGCCGCATCCAGACTGGAATTTCCTGAGTAGAAAACACACAAAACAAGTTAAAATCATGATATGTAATAACCACAAGTGCTTAAACAAATAAGAAAACTCACCAGGCTCGTCAAAGAGCCCCATGCTCTTGAGATTGATCGCAGAGGCAGAATCCCAAGGAAGGATGCCTAGAATAAAGACAAGGTCCACGTAAGAACATGTCAAGATTCAGAAACTTTAATAGCCAATTCAAATTTGAAGAGAGTAATTACTTTAACGTCTTGGTGGAACTCAAGTTCGATTCCCCTTTCACGTTTCTCTTCCATCTATTCATCAAAACGAAAACTAAGAAGAAGACATAACAAAACTATAGATACAAAGAGACTAAGCAATTGTCTAAACTACACAAGTGACATTACCTTCTTGTCTTCATAGAGACGGCGACCATGAAGAGCTCCAAGCATAAGGATAGTAGCCACCGTTGCTCCAGGCAAGAGAAACGCATTGCCTACAGTAAACATTTTGAGGACAACAAATAACAAAGCTCAAAACTTTGACACATATACTCTCCAAGACGGAAACTTTACAAGTGTTGTTGCAAAAATAAACGATTCTAAATTGAACTACGCGAGCGCACAAACTAACTGAATTACCGTTTGAATCACCGTTTCCAGCTCCGCCGCCGAGAGAGCTGAAGGTTCGGCGATTGGAACGGATATTGTTGATGAAAGAGGTCAAAGTTCGGCGTTGACTATGGTGGAAGCGGCGAACGTATGAATAACGACCAAACAAGAAAACATTCTGAGAAAATCGAGGTTTCATGGCGTTTTCTTTGCAGTTGCAGAGAAACCGGTTTAGCTCTTGCCGGGTTTTAGGGTAAAGCAAATACTGTTGTTTTAGACGATAATCAGAAACGGCGTCGTTTTCCCGCGCTTGCGAAACAAGGCAGTCTTATCTTCATTGAGCCTATAGTATAACTAGATGGGCTTACTAATTTTACATTAGTCACATGGGCTTATTTTAAGTTTTCTGAGGCCCAGATTAGGTTTATCCATATGGCACTCGGTACCATCCGGGTTCGGCATTGGGTTTTCAGTTTTGAGGATCAAATATTCCAGTGGGGTTTTTATAAATTTCAGTTAGTGATCGGTTTAGGTTTGGATATTCTATTTAAAATATTTTTAAAATTTTAAAACTTAGATATACTTTGAATTTTACAAAATCTAGAAACAAAAATAATATAACTTTGAATATATATGTCGAATTATCTAAATTTAATATAAAAATTAGCTTCGTTTAAATATTAAGATGGAAAATTAATATATTTTAATTTTTTTTTGATATTTTGAATATTATTTCGCTATTTTAGATATTTACTTTAATAATTTCTATACATTTTCAAGTATTCAAAATATTTTATATATTTTGGATATTAAATATAAAAATAATTACTATATCTATCTATGTATATTCGGATACTCAAAATACTTTAGATATTATTAAATTTAATTTTTTAATATTAAAATTTTGAACAAGTTCAAATATTTAATCAGTATCGGTTTGAGTCCAATATTTTTTTTTTCTAAAGGGGTTATTCGTTTCTCCATTCAGATGAACCACTTGGATGGAGATGGGAGTTTTGTTCTTTTAAACACTAAAAGTAAAACTCATCCGGATGGTTCATCCACATGGTTTTTAAAAATTTAGGTTTATTTTTAAAAATCAGTTGGTTGGACCAAATTGAATCATCTGGTTAGAGATGGTTTAGTCAAAATGTTAAAATGTCAATTTTGCCCCTCATAAACTTTAAAATTTACAAACCTAATTTACAAACCTAATACTCTTGTTTTTTCACTCTGCCGTCAGACTTCATATCTCTCTCTCTAACTCCATGAAAGGAGCTTGAGCTATCTCTCTCCGCGACTCTCTCTCTCTCTGCGCCTCTCTCTCTCTCCGCGTCTCTCTCTCTCTCTGCGACTCTCCCTCTCTCCGCGACTCTCTCTCTCTCCGCGACTCTCTTTCTCTCTCCGCGACTCCCTCTCTCTCCGCGACTCTCTCTCTCTCTCTCTCCGCATATGGGTTTGTTTTTTTCTCTGATGGGTTTTTTGATCGATTTGATTTCGGTTAGTGTGTGTTTGCTCTATGTTGATTTGGTTAGTGAACTTGTACGGATGTCTGTGTTGTGGCTCTGTGATGTGATTTGAACCATGGCTAGTGTGTGATTTGATTTGGGCTAGTGTGTGATTGGAGCATTGAGGTTAGTGTGTGATTTGATTTGGGTTTTGAGTTTTGTTGTAGTGTTGTTGCTCTAATTTGGTGCCTAATCGGTTCTGTTTTCTCGATTAGGATTTTTTTTGCCCATAGTAGGCAGCACTCACCAGTCCTATTTTTGTAAGCGTTAATCGTGTTTTACCAATTTACAAAAATGTCCTCGTTGCCGCTATGAATTTTCGAAGTTGATTTAGGAACCACCGCAGAAAACAAATCCGTCGCACAATCTCGGCTCCGCGAGCATAATCGCGATCGTCTTATCTAGTGAACTCTCCGCCGTACGATATCATCTCAGAGCCGTAGAAAACTTCTTTGCGTCAAAAATTGCTGGATTGCCTCGTAAACCAATCGGTGCTCCCTCAGGTATGTATCAATTCTCACCTAATCTTGGTAGATCTGTTGGGGAATCGATATTGATTTGAATCATTTCGCGGCGGTGATGTATCAAAAGCCCCAATTCATAGGGTTTAAAATGGAAGATAGAGAGAATGATGGGAAGAGACTTGTGTTTGTGACGGTGGGAACAACGAGTTTCGATGCTCTCGTGAAAGCAGTGGTCAGTCAAAACGTTAAAGACGAGTTGCACAAGAGAGGATACACCCATCTTCTCATTCAGATGGGTCGAGGAATCTACTCTCCACCCAAGGTTACTTTGTCTTTTGCTTTTCACTTGTTTAGTGTTGTTCGTCTCGTAGAAGCAGCGCGTCTGCGGCTATCTAGACTCTACCGCTGATTTATTCGACGTTCAAACGTCATACGCAGCTTTCGGAGGAACAAAATTTATAAAAAAATAGTCGCAGAAAGTTGCGTCTGCCAAACGAACATCACTATTGTAATTTTGATCCATTGTTGTCACTTGTGATTCAGTGTGATGGAGCGGATGGATCACTAGCTGTAGATTACTTCACCTTCTCTTCGAGTATCGCTGACTATATTCGATCTGCATCTCTTGTTATTAGTCACGCTGGTTAGTTACGGAACAGTTTGCTGTGTTTATAGACTGTTCTGAATATGCTATAAACACTCTCGGAATTGATGCAGGATCTGGAAGCATATTCGAGACGCTTAAGCTAGGGAAACCGTTGATTGTTGTTGTCAACGAGGATCTGATGGACAATCATCAATGTGAATTAGCTGAAGAGCTTGAAGAGAGGAAGCATTTGTACTGCGCTTGCCCTCACACGCTTCATCAGACCTTGATGAAGATGGAGTTGGAGTCTCTTGTTCAGTACACTCCAGGGGATGGAACACCTGTTGCCCGTATTATCGACAGGTTCCTTGGATTCCCTGATGATTAAACTGATGCATAAATAAAACAAGGGTTTTGAGAACAGTTGAACACTAGATTGGTGGTCTTGCCAATGGACTTGTGTCATAGATTCATATCTTTGTCATTGCAAAAGCTCTCTGATGTTTGAGAGAATTATGGAGCGCTTCATTTTCTAGAATAATGACCTTTTGCAGACTGTTACCCGATTTCGAGGAAGTATTTATTATACATTTGAAGCTAAACCTGAGATCTAAGCCCGATCTGAACCAAAATTTTTAAATACATACCTTATCGAGCTTCAAAGAGTATTTGCAGTCTACACCAATTTAATTTAAATACGTTATAGTGATATTGCAAAGTAATACTGAATAATAGTAATGTTTTAAATGTATAAACTATCATACTACAACTTTTTATTGGACGAAAAGAAGATAACATAATGTGTACATCTGTCTTAAAGAACGGTTCGAGAGATATCTGTCGAAATTGGTTTGAGGATTAAACATGTAAGCAAGCAAATGTCTTTTTAAAACCATAAAACCAACGTAATTGTATAGCCTCCAAAATTTTGCAAAAACAAAAGTCATAATGCGAAATATAAAAGAGCAACAACATGGAACCTAGAAGTTGATGATAGCAGAAATAACGATAGCAAAAAGCAATTAACGGTAACGGCGAAGGGAGAGAGAATTATTCTTCTTCCATGTAGCTCTGCGAGACGGGCGGTTCTTGTGGTTGTTGTGACCCTTACCGCGCAGTCCTCTGTTCTTCTTTCCCTCGGATGTAAGTCCTCTGAGCTCACGGTGTTTGTGCACCGGGTTGCAGATCCAGTTGATTCTCGGGTCATTACGCACAGCATTGTGTGCTGGGTCAACCAAGATGATCTCATAGTACTTGTAGGTCGAATCCTAAACGAATACATGAGAGTTAATATCTATACACAGATAAGATTAGTCATTCATGTAAGAGAGATACTACCTCGTTGAGCCAGTAAGAGTTAACGACTCTGAGGCCGCCCAATTTCCTTCCAGCACGCTCCTCAGCAACAGAACGCTTGCTCCTCTGGAACTTGAGTTGGGTTACTCCCTGGTTTGTGGGCTTACCATAGACAATACCCTTTGGCACTGGCCTCTTGCGTCCACCACGTCTCACACGGACACGGTACACAACAAAGCCCTAACATCCATCAATATCCACAACTAGTTTAAGTAACTTTTGAGTTTAGAGTCTATACCAATCATAACAAGACCTCGATTGTTAGAGAAATGTAAACACAAAACATAAAGCAAGTAGCTAAATCATAAGCAGATAGTGAACCAAGTTCTTAGTATCTAGATTCAAAGATCTTATTTTACCAATAAAATATTTGACAGAAGAAATATAGATTAGGGAAAGTAGAAGACACCTGTTTGGCCTTGTAACCCAAACGACGAGCCTTGTCGGGACGAGTAGGCCTGACGAGACGGACAATGGAAGGTTGCTGTCTGTACTCCCAGCACCTCACCCTCTGCACGAACCTCATGACATCGGACTGCTTCTTCCTCCATAGCTCAGATACATACTTGTACGCACCTATACGTTTCACCAGAATTCCATCGAAATCATTAAGACTACTACTAGTAAATAGATCCACATCAAAGAGGAGAAATGATGATCTAAAGACGAAAGGTGAGAGTAAACGTTTTACCCATTTTCCAAAGTTCCGCAGAGCCGCACAGCACCGGCGCAATGAAGGGTTTGTCTCTAATTTAAAGTAAAGGGACTAGGGTTTTTTAATCCAACGGAGCAATTTATAAAATGAAACTGGGCTACGTCTTTACGTAAAAGGCCCATTACTTATGGGTTTGTAATTTCATTTTAATCACTACACGTTAATTAGTTAATCACCATTAACTTTATTCCAATTATAAAAATAAAAATAAATAGTAAAATAAGCGAATTTTGCATATGATTAAAAATTCAGGTTATTCTGTTTTACTAAAAAAAAATTTATCTTAGATCATGTTGGTGAAAATCTACATAGCCAAACATATAATTCAAATGCATTTGTTTATGTGAAAAAATAATAACTTAAATCATTTATTTTGTTAAATTATTCTCTAACCAAACTTACCATTATTCTCTAGTAAGAATATTCTCTAATCATTTTTCACAATAAAATTAAATAGATTTATTTAAAATGTAACATACAACTTTAAATATTATATATTTATGTATAGTATTATTTCTTTTGATATACAAAATATAAACTATAAATGTTTAATTAGTACATTTAAAGTTATTTCAAATATATGTTAAATAATTTAATGATTAATACTATTCATGCATGTATATTTGAATTATAAAATACAATAATTTAATTTAATTTAATATTTCTTCAAAAACAAACATAGAATAAAATTATTTGGCTTACAAAAACTTAAAAACATGTCTATTTCTTTTATTAAAACATAAGATATTCTGTCTTGTAAAGATATATTTACTAATATACGTAAACACAATAATTGGTATTTTATATACTACAAATCGAAAACAAACATCTATATAGATGCATATCTGTGCAACCATTAAATTTTTGTGCTATGGAAATTTTTATATGTTTATTCTATTAAAATAATCATTTGTATGGGTGCACGGGTCATTGGTCAAGCACTAGTTTATATATGAAATTGGAGTCAACTTTTGTCCAACCATCACAGGCAGTAACCCTAGCGCAAAGCCGTGATGTTGTTCTTAACTTAAGGCCACTTTTTGTCCAACCATCACAGGCAGTAACCCTAGCCCAAAGCTGTGAAGTTGTTCTTAACTTAAGGCCACTTTTTGTCCAACCATCACAGGCAGTAGAGTTTGTGGTAGCTCTATTTTTGCCACTTGCACTATTCAGTTTTATGGTCTATCCATTTTGTTCGTCAGCGTCAAATCCTAGACCTTTATACTCTCTTTATTTTTGCCTTCGATTACTGTATTATATTAAAATACCAAAACGTATAAAAAGCCTTCGCTTACATATCTTTTTTACCAAAAAAAAACAACAACAAAAAGTACACAAACGTAAATTACTTTAGATTACACACAATTGGGTAGTTGCATATTTTATTCAACTATTTGACCCCGTTGGAAGGGTAGTTGAATTTCTAAAATTGCATACCTAAATTAAATAAAGTTGAAAATATTCAACTAGTTGAATCTCCAAAAATGTGGGTCATTGTTGACACATGTCAATCTCTAAATACTTTTGATAATTTTATATCTTTCTAATTAGTTTAAACCAATAATATCATTATAAATTAAATAATTTTATTTTATTTCTTACACCAAAATTTATCATTTTAAATGAGAAATATTTTAGGATATTCATTTTTAAGTTTTTATCGCAAAATAGTTTTAATTAGAGAAATGATCAAAATAGATTTTGTTAAAGAGTGTAAATATACATTTATATCCTTTGGGTTAACTAATATAGGCTTAAGGTTTAGATTTATGGGGTAGTATTTTGGAGATGATGTTTAAAATTAAAAAAAAAAGTTTTCAACATAAAGAATCTATTTCGGTAATTTTTAGAGTTTTTTTTTTGACAAAACCTAAAAGTGTTATTTGAGATATTTGTCCTATCGAATTTTATTAAACAAAACTATTATAGTGTGTAAAAATTAAATGTGTATTGAATGGTAAGAGCATGATTAACCGTGGTCTCTTAAGGTGAGGTTCTTAGCTTTTCTAAGAGACATATCTTAGCTTTTAACTAAGAAAACCTAAGAACCGTCTCTTAAATAAGAACCATAAGAGCCGTCTCTTAGCGGAAAAAATGTAAAAAAAAAATAAAAAATTAAAAAGACAAATTTTACGTTAAGAACCCCACCTTAATAGACCCGGATTAATCATGACCTTAGGTAGAAGAAAGAGATGGTGATATGGAGTGTTAAAGATGAAATGGAAAATGTTGAATATTAGAACAGTTGTACATAGTCTAACGCGTAACACACACGTCAGCTCACACTAGAAAGTATAAAGATGATTTGATCCGACTTTGATTATTTCTAAAATTAGAGTTAATTAAAGGTTAAATATAGACATGTCAAGCTATTAATACGGAGGAGAATATATACATAAACATTACGGTTATCTTCCATTTCTCTCCCTCTGGATCGAGAAAAAAAAAATCTCCGATCCATTCTTCTCTCCGACCACCGTAAAAATCAAGGTACCACATTCTATACTTTTACTCGATTACACACACACGCGTGTGGATTCTATTTAGAGTTTTTTTTCATGCAGTTAATAAAATCTTAAAATGTATTCTTCGTTTTCTTTTCTTTTTTGGATCATCAACTTAGGGTTTGTAGGAGACTTAATAACTCAAAAGGGAATCTGACAATGGAGTGTTGTTTGTTGCGTATAGAACAAGAAACGAGTTAGGGTGAGTTTTGATCTGTTGTAGATGGTGACAATGAAAAGCCCTTTGATGAAGGACTTGATTAGAGGTTTCAGAAGGCAAAGGATCAGATGGAGAAACGTGTTTCTTCTCGGTTCTGTAATGACCACCATTGTTGTTCTTCTTCACACACCCACGTTTTCTATCTTCTCAGATGATGAAGAAACCGAGTCTTCTTCTTCTTCTTCTTCGCCTATTTACTTGAACGGTTCTCTTCATTTGAACATCCATATTGTTAGTGAAGCAAAGGTTGAAAGCTTTGCCTCTCTTACAACTACTGCTCCTGTAGTGAAAATGAATTCTTCCTCCGAGTTCAAACGTGTAGATGAAGAAACCGAAACAGAAACCGATCTTCCGAGGAAAATAAGAAGGAAAAGGAAGAGAAGAAAGAAGACAAAAGACGATCTCGTTCTCACTGATCCTCCACCAGTACCACGACATGTTCTTTCTTCCTCAGAGGTTAAGTAATGTCAGAATCATTAGAGGTTTTACTCTTTGTTTTTTTTTCTTCTAACTCACTCCAATGGAATTAAGCAGAGACGTGCTCTTTCATTGCCACCAAAGGAAGCTTTAGCTTTTGCAAAGCTGGAGATCCAGCGAAGCCTAGAAGTCTTGAATGACACGGAACTCTTTGCTCCACTGTTTCGTAATCTCTCTATTTTCAAAAGGTATATACAAATACTCTTAAAATTTTCTAGAATATTTTTTGTTTCACTACGATAGGTTTTTTATATTTTTAAGATACTTTTGTACACTTTTAAAAATATTATTTGAAGATATTTGAATTTCTTAAATATTATTGATAGTTATTGAAAATGCAGAGTAAAAATAAATTCAAATTTAATTATAAACATTCACTATATTTTGGAAAATCTTTCAAATAGCTCTTATTTATTTATTTTTGTCAAAAAAAAAATAGCCTTGAAAGAAAAAAAAATGATCCAAAAGAGATTTTTATTTAATGAATTTTTAAAAAAAAAAAAAATAAATCTCACTTCCTAAACCTTATCTCATAAGTCTAAGCCTTAAGTATAAATTAGTTAATCCAATGGTCTAAATGTATATTTACACCCTTACTAAAATTTAATTTGGTCATTTTTTTCTTTAAAATTTTTTTCTTTAGTCTATCTTATAGTGTTTCTCTTATATTTTTCTCGGAAGAATTATTAAAAAGACACAAGTGCTTAAAAACTAAAGTTTAACCCCAATCATGTTTCACCTTATTTTAGGAGTTATGAGCTTATGGAACTAATTTTAAAGGTGTACATATACCCGGATGGAGAGAAACCGATATTCCACCAACCGCATTTGAATGGTATATATGCTTCAGAAGGTTGGTTCATGAAGCTAATGGAGTCAAACACACAGTTTGTCACAAAGAGCCCTGAAAAGGCTCACTTGTTCTACATGCCATACAGTGTTAAACAGCTTCAGCATGCTCTCTTTGTTCCTGGATCACATAACATCAAACCTTTATCCATCTTTCTACGAGACTATGTCAACATGCTCTCCATCAAATACCCTTTCTGGAACCGCACTCACGGATCAGATCACTTCCTAGTCGCTTGCCACGATTGGGTATCTAAGATGTTATACATGTCAAAATAACAAATCACTTGATGATGATGTTTCTTTCTAAAACCATCTTTATGCAGGGTCCTTACACGGTGAGCGAGCACCCGGAGCTAAGACAAAACACCATTAAAGCTCTATGTAACGCAGATTTATCAGACGGAATCTTCGTCCCCGGGAGAGACGTTTCTCTCCCGGAAACTTCTATAAGAAACGCCGGGAGACCGCTCCGTAACATCGGAAACGGGAACCGAGTTTCTCAACGTCCCATCCTCGCTTTCTTCGCTGGAAACCTCCACGGTCGTGTCCGTCCACAGCTTCTAAAACACTGGAGAAACAAAGACGACGACATGAAAATCTACGGTCCGCTTCCACACAACGTAGCTCGCAAAATGACTTACGTGCAACACATGAAGTCAAGCAAATACTGTCTATGTCCAATGGGTTACGAAGTGAACAGTCCACGAATCGTTGAGGCTATATACTACGAGTGCGTTCCTGTGGTTATCGCTGATAACTTCGTCTTGCCGTTCAGCGAAGTGCTTGATTGGTCTGCTTTCTCAGTGGTTGTGAAGGAGAGGGACATTCCTCGGCTTAAGGAGATACTGTTGGAGATTCCAATGAGGAGATATCTGAAGATGCAAAGCAACGTGAAGATGGTTCAGAAACATTTTTTGTGGAGTCCTAAACCTAGAAGATACGATGTGTTTCATATGATACTTCACTCTATTTGGTTTAACCTTCTCCATCAGAACCAAACTTCTAATCAACAGCATCCTTGATTATGTCTGTATATATATAAAAAAAAGAAAGTTACATTAATTAACAGGCTAGTTCCTATTAGAGCAAGATTAACCGGGGTCTCTTAAGGTGGGGTTCTTAGCTTTTCTAAGAGACGTATCTTAGGTTTTAACTAAGAAAAGCTAAGAACCGTCTCTTAAATAAGAACCATAAGAGTCGTCTCATGGCCTAAGTGCCATATTGAATATTAATAGGTTTAATAGATGGCCCAGCCACCCGCAAAACCCTAAATGATTTGCATACAGTTATCAACATCTATATTATTAAAACTGATTTTTGTATTGTTTGGAAACACGGATAACAATATTAAAAAACTATGTTTGGAAACATGAATAACAATATTAAAAAGGTTTTAACCAAAATTGTATCTAATTTTGACCTAAATCACATTTATAACGACTCATCTCGTATCATAATTATAATTTCATTTTAATTGAAATAGTGGTTATTATATTTAGAAAATTATTTGAGAAAATATATTTCATATTGTTTTAAAAAAAAAATTTCTTCTTCATTTTTGTAAAAGCAAAAAATTTACTTGCGTAATATAGATTTTGTCTATATATCTATATTATTAAAACTGAAGTATTTTTTTGTATTATTTGGAAACATGGATAGCAATATTAGAAAAATATATTTGGAAATATGAATAACAATATTAAAATGATTTTAACCAAAATTATATCTAATTTTGACCTAAATATGTATCTAATGTCTAAGAATTTTAGAAATACTTTTTAGTTTATTTTAAAAATTAAAAAAAAATCTATTTTAAAAAACATATATACAAATTGATTCAATATAGCTTAACCAAAATAAATATATGAAAATCTATCTAAGACTATATAGTTTTAAATATATACATATCCTTTATAAAATATAATTTAAAGTATATAAATATTTATTTTATCTTACTTTTATGTTTAACTAAATTAAAATTTATACAGAAAAATGTCATAAAAATAATGAAATCTAGAATATTAAAAAAAATTATTTTTAATATAAAATTTAAAATTTTATTGTTGCACATAGTGCAGAAAACACCTAGTAATTTATATAAAGTATCATTTTACACTTTAGAATGTTCCAAAAATATGAAGTTTATTTTGGAAGGTCAAATATGTTCATCATTTTGTCAATACAATTTTTTAATATAAATGTAAAAAAATATTTACAATTATTTTAAATTTTAATTCATATTAGAAAGAACTTTATTTTTATAATTTTTAGTTAAGTATATTTTAAACTTAGATAAATAGTAAAACGAAAATTCATGAATTTTAAAAGTTTTGTTTATTATTTAATAGGGTATAGTCTTTATTTTTAATATTCATAATAAAAAAGTTAGTTTATGTAATTATTTCGTAATTTAGATTTTATTAGGTAATTTTTTGAAAATTTGAAGCTTATCAATCATGCATATTTAGAAGATTCTAAATATATAGATTTTAAATTATATAGAAAAGGACAATAATTGTTTAAAGATATACTTAATTATTATTTTAATGGCATTGAAGTGTAAATAAATTGTAATCTCAAGTGTTAGTTTATAAGTATACTTCAGTCTTAATAACATGATATGTTTTTAACATTTGGATTGTTAGAGTCTAAATGGTAATGTGGATTGATAAGCAATGTGGTATGTTGCAACTGTATTCATGCGTTATGCTGGTAAATACAATTTGGTATAATAAACGGTGTGGAATAATGTTTGATTGGTAATAAATATTTTTCGGTTTGCTATATGAATATAATAATTAATGTGGAAATTTATTGAAATATTTTCAAATTTTATTTTCTTAGTTTAAATATAAAACACCAAGTATTGGTACTGAACTAAATCACAAGTGTTCGAGTTTGATCTGTGTTAATGATTTTTTTGTTTAATTCAAATATTTTTTGACAAAATCTATAATTATATAGAGGAACGAGTAGTGGTTCGACCCACCATCGAGACTGGTCCAGGTTTTAAAACACTAGTTAAAATTAAATATAACTAATATTTTATGTAAAAATAAATATACATCAGAACCTCCATAAATTAACAAGGTTTAGACTTTGAAATTTCATTGATTTATAGAGATATTAATTTATAAATATATAGTGAAGTTTACCAAATTTTCAAATATTCCTTTTATTTGAATAAGAAGTTTTTTTGTAAATGTATATTGTTTTATGTTTTCCTTTTATTTTAAATTGTCTTTTTCTTACATTAAATTTTTTCATGTTTTACATAATGTTCATATTTTCTCATTTAAATTTCATTTTTTTTCTTTAAGAGAATTATTGTATATATCATTATATATCTCACGTAAATTGTCAAGCATCAAACAAAAATAAAATCTTAAACCATAAACCTCACTCCCTCCCCTATAACCCTCCAAGTCTAAACTCTAAACAAAGATTGTTAAATTATTGAGTATTAATTTATAAAGGTTCTATTGTATGTGATTTTAAAAAAAGAATTACCTTAAGATAACACTAAAAAATATCACAAATAAAGTGGCTTCTAAGTATCAAAATAATCAAATAGGTCTCATTAAAAACTAATTTAATGAAGTCTAAACCATAAACCTAGTCAATTTACGTGAGACAAAATTATCAGCATCAAACAAAAATAATTAGTTAATCTTAACTAAGTAGACTATTTGATAAATAATCAAATAGGTCTCAGTTTACTTGATTATTTGATAATTCGGGTAGACTTTATTTTTGTTAGCTAGTCTACTTAGTTAAGATTTAGGATTAATTTGTTTATTCTTACTTGCTGAACAATTTACTATGGATTTCTGGAAGGAAAATGTCATTTAAATCGTATTAGTTGGGTGGATTCAGTTACGATAACGATAAATTGATAGTAATGTGAAATGACTTGGCATTCATGTATAAATAAAAGAATGACTAATGTCAAAGAAAGTTTAAAATGTGCCTAGAAACTAGGTGACAAAACTAAAAGACAATTTGAAAATATATTAAAATAATCATATTTTTAATTCAATATGGGGTTTGTTGTAGGCCTGGGACGTATTATCCGGGATCCGGATTCGATTCGAGATCCGTCCCGGATCCGCTCCGAAAATAGGATATCCGGAGTGCCCGGATCCGAATCCGGATAGTAAAATTTCGGATCCGTCCAAACCGGATCCAAATCCGGATATCTTAATTTTTAGGTCCGGATATCCGGATCCGGATCCGTGTTTTTAAAATATATTAAATTTTTAATTTTATTAATAATTATATTTGATATATTAATATTTATACATAAAATATTTTTTTAATATTATATTTAAATTTTACTAATATTATATGTCATATATATAGTAATAAATTTTGTATAAATATTTAATTTATGTTTTATTTTTAGATTTTTTATATTTTTAAAATATTTTTTATTTTTTTTTAATTATTTTTACGGATCCAGATCCGAATCCGGGTATCCGCCGGTATCACAATATCTGAGCGGATATCCGAAGTCCGGATACTCGGAAGACGCGGATCCGGATATTAAAGTCACGGATCCGGCGAATCCGGATCCGGATATCATAAAACACCCCAGATATCCGGTCCGTCCCACCCCTAGTTTGTTGGTGTTGCCTAGTTAATGTGTATATTGTTTGTATATTTACACATATATGGAGTATATGATAGTCGTATATGTACTAATATATGTGGAAGACAATGATGAGTGTAAGTGTCGCAATCGAACATGGATTTGCTCGACGTGAAATTTCAACATCACTATCTTGCTTTTCCCAATAGGATTCTTGTAAGTGTATGAACCACAACTTTTGGTACCCGCCTTTCTTAAACAGAGAGATTTAAATTATTAGACACAATAATTCAGTCGAACCAACCATATACGAACACACACGCAAGTAATCTTACCTAGGAATGATAAATTTACAGTGACAAGATTAGATTTAACATATTCTCTCTATGCTCTTTGAATGGATATCAAAAAAAAAAAGAAAAAAAAAATCAGATAAATTATTCGCGTAAATTACACATTTGACCGTATCTAACCAGCAAAATCGAATCCCTTCTGTGATTCAAAACTTAGATCATCTGGGATGTACTTTGTTATTTCACTTCTAAAATAAAATAATTCTATAATAAAGGTGAGATATGCTCTAACGTATTTCTCTAAAATAGCAATTTCAAATATAAAGTAAAAAATAGATGAATCCTATTTTTTTCCTCTATAAATAGAAGAAAAATAATATAGATCTCTGTTATAGAGGAAGAAATAGAAGTGGATTTAAGAAATTTAACCTTTAAATGCTATTATAGAGGTGAAAATAGCAATGAGTTGAAGATGTTTTTAAAACGTTTTTAAATGATCAAACGTATCAAATGGAAATTCAAATATTATTTAAGAAATAAAAAAATTCTTCTTTCTTTTGGGGGCCAGATCAAACAACTTTTCTTAGTTATTACAACACTATTAGATAATAAACCTCATCTTATACAGAATAAAAGATTTTACAAAATATTTTTTAAATAAATAAAATTCAAGATTTTTAAATATAATAACAAGATATATGTAAAATATATTTAAATGATTTGACCAAACTAAAATTTTAAAACTATTTAATTTTATTCAATTTAATTATAATATATTTTTAAAATTTTGAAGTAAAAATATTTATATGTTTTGTATACGGTATATAATATAATTTAAACAAAACTAAATTAGATATATATATTTTTTAATATAAATATCTAATAAATGAAACTTCATATTCATGGTTTTATAATCATTTGTCTCCAGATATAAAAAATTAAACCATTGATTAAAAAAACATTATGTGAGACTTTTAGCAGTGTTAATATTTTATAGTCGTCTTAGAAAATTCTAAATATAACATATGCAAAAAAAAAAATTATATATGATTAATGTGATTTTTTAAATTTATTTCAATGATATAAAATTAAAGAAAAATGATAAAGGATACACATATTATTATAAAATCTTTATTATTAAAAATTACTCCCTCCGTTTCATTATAATAGATGTTTTAGAAAAAAAATTTGTTTCATAAAGATAAAATTTTTGTGTTTTCTATGAAAATATTGCAAACTTCAAAAAAATTAATTGAATTTATTGAATTACTATTGGTCAAAAATTATTGAAAATTGAAAATTACAGAAATCGATACATTTATTATAGTGATTTATTACGTTTTTTAATATGCGTGAAAACTCTAAAACATCTATCTTTATGAAACAGATGGAGTATTAATTATCATATATATATATTAATCATTGTAGGTTATTCTTTAGCTTTTATTTAAAGAAAAAATGAATATTTTATCATTTTAAATATTTTTACATAACTCTTAACCAAATATTTATAATTTTAATCTATACTGGGGAGTTAAAATATTTTGATTGTCATATATAATATACCTTAACGTCCACTTTTTAACTAAACAAAAGTAGTCAATTCACATTATAGTAATCACAAAATACTTAATTGAAACACTAGTGATTAAACAATTTGAATTTTTTTGACATCAAAAGCTCCAGATTTTATTACGAAAGTTCCAAGAGGTTGGTCTCTGAAACCATCCAACTTGGAAGCGCATAGTTATGTGGGAGACCGAAGACCTTCTGCAAGGCTATTAGCTCGGCCATTCAAAGAACGGGGAATAAAAGGTATGGAGCAAAAAGTACACATAGAATGAAGAAAGTAAAATTCTTCAAATTCGGCCAACAAAGATGGTCAGTCGTCTTCTTTTTCTTCTTCAAAGATCTTGATTATTTGAAGACAGTCCGTCTCAAATGCCTTATCAAGATGTCCATTTGAATTGAGGATTTGATGGCCCATAGCAGAGCGTGAAACTCAGCGTGTAGAGGGGTTAAGACTCGGTTAATAGCGAATGAACCAAAAGTCATTGTCCCATCCTCAGTCATCAGAACCAATCCTCCGCTAAAGAATGTATCGTCTTGGTGCTATAAGGCATCAATCGAGCATCGAGGGCCAAGGGGTAGAGCTTGATCGGTGGCTGGATATCTTCTTCATCTTGTGTCTTTTGCAATGTTTGTGTCAGTCTCCATATTTCTGCCTCATATATAGCTATCTCCATATTTCTGCCTCATATACAGCTATCTCCATATTTCTGCCTCATATACAGCTATTTGGATGGTATATAAGGAGTGGTATTCTTCCCATTAATTTTTTTTTGTTTTCTGCTTTCCAGATATACCGCATGATCCATGATATATTGTCCATAATCAATGATGGAGTTCCATGTCCATTTCCACGCCAGAGCAGGTGGTCGAGATTACTATAAATCAAGGTAATCAGGAAGAGCCCCAGAGAATAAGGGATGTGCGTTATTTCCCAGGCTTGGACAGAGGGTGGGCAATCGAAAAGAAAGTGGTTGATGGATTTCTCTTCAGCTCCACAACGTAGGTTGTCTGATAGTCAACTGAAAACTCAGACACAGTTCAAGATCGTCTGCCATATAAAATATTTGATCTTCCTTGAAGTTTTGATCGGCCATACTTTAGCCTTTAGGCTTGTGGTGTTAGGTCATGAGACCATGGGAGATTTGAGGCCCGATTCTAAATCCATCGCAAGGGTGTATCCTGATTTTACTGACTAAGGGCTTGACTATGTGTGGATTCAGAAAAAGCTGACAGGCCGCTGGTTCCAAGAAGGCTTAAGGCTCTGGATGAGAGGGATATATTCATATGCAATCAAGTTCTGGAGGGATGATAGGAGCCAGTCATGCGTGAGCGGGTCAATGGAATCACTAACACAAAGTTTGGTCAAAGGAGGGACCACAAGGTGTTTCCGGACGTGTTGGGGTTGCTGGGGTCCAATGGTCATACCAAACCAAAGTGTTTCGGCATGACCAGATCCATATGAAAATACATGCTTTAAGCAGAGGATGTGCAGCCATCAAACTTCACCATACATAAGAAGGTGTGCTCTCTTCGCAACATTCACTGGGTTTGTAAGACAGAAATATCTTCCTTTTAGGACCCTAGCCAGGATAGATGAGGGATATTGGATTAACCTCTAGAATTTCTTCTCAAGTAGTGCGAGATTGAAGTTTTTGAAATCTCGAAACCCCATGATGCCCTTGTCTTGGAGGATACATATTTTCTTCCAGGCCATCCAGAGAAGTCATTTTCCATTCTATTTCGTGCTCGACCAAAAGTGAGATATTGAACTCGTGAGTTTTCTGGTGATCTCCAGGGATATCAGGAAACATGGCATAAGTGGGGAGAGTTTGGGAGACTTACTTGATTAGTAACTCCTTCCCTCCTTGGGAGACGAATTTCGCAGACCATGAGTTTATACGACTAAAAGTTTGTCCTGAATAAAGGCAAAAGCCTTTTTTTTACTACTGCATATTTTCTCAGGCAATCCCAAGTAAACTCCCATCCCACCTTCTTTTGCAATTCGAGATTTTGCTTAAGTTCTGATTTAATATTTGCTGGCACTTTACTTCCAAAGAGGAAGGATGATTTACCCACATTTAGTTGCTGCCCCAATGAGTGATCGTAAGTGGTGATGATCCTCATAAGCTATGCACACTGCATGACGTCGACTTTATAAAAGAAAAGGCTATCGTCTGCAAAGAATAAATGATAAACCGGTGGGCTACCTCTGGCTATTTTGAGGCCAGTGATCCGTCCATCCCTTTTAGATCCTTGTACTTGAGAAATAAGGGCTTCTGTTAGGATGATGAAGAGGAAAGGTGATAGAGGGTTTCCCTTGCGGATGCCTCTCAATGGAGATATGCTTCCTTTTGGTTCACCATTCAGCAGGACCTGATAGGAGACTGATGAGATGCATAATTTAATCCAGGAGACCCACAGCTGTGAGAATCCTAATTTTAGAAAGAGCGCTTCCAAAAAGGACCATTCGACTCTATCAAAGATTTTACTTATGTCGGTCTTAATTGCCACAAATTTCGATATGCAACTGGGGTTAGTCCGAAAGGCGTGGAATACTTCTTGTGCAATCAAAATGTTACTGACATAAAAATTTTGGGGATGAGACCCTTAAAAAATTCCATCTGGTGATGAGATCCAAAAATTAGTTTTGACATAAACTCAGAAAAAGCCCCCGGACCAGACGGAATGACGAGTATATTTTCCCAGAAATTTTGGGGAATAACCGCAGACGTAATGCGACAAACAATGAAAGATTTCTTCAGTAACGATTACCTTGACCCCCAGGTAAATCAGAATAATATTTGCTTTATTCCCAAGACAGAACGTCCTAGTGAGATGAATGAGTTTAGAACAATCAGCCTTCGTTACGTCATCTACAAAGTCATTTAAAAGATTGTGAGCAAGCACTAGAAACACTACCTCCCGAGGATAATTTCACAGTAATATATTAGAGTGATTCTTCGAAGTCCGACGGGTTGGACGAGGTGATTAAGGTTTGGAAATATCATGTCGCCACTTGCTCTAGATCGTCTTTTGTTCTGCCCATGTGACGTTTGCCTTTTGAAGTCCAACAACACAATTTCTTGTTATGTGCTGCTTTTTGGTAGCGTGAAAAAACTTGGTGCTTTGGTCCCCTTCCCTTAACCAATTTGCACGGTTCTTTTGTTTTTTTGTAAAGTTCTTCATCCCGAAAGGCTGCACATAGGTTCCATTAAGATTCAGAATCGCCTCATTAGATAAATTATCACATGCTCTAGCTGTTCTTTTATCTCTTCGAACTTCTTTGTGATATTCGATGGATTAGCGCGTTTCCATTGAGATATAAATTTACGACATTGCTCAATTCTCTCATGGCGGTCTTCATGGTCAAAATTTTAGGGTCATTCTAACCCTAGAAGATAATTTTCCGAAAACCTTCTTTTCTTATCTATCGTTTATTAAATTTGAAAGCTTGCTTTCCCAGTTTCCTTAAAGATAGAATCCATGCATAAATTAAACAATGATCTGAGCCCCAAAAATGCAAGTACTGCACATTTTTGTTGGAGAAACAGTGGTGTCATTCTTTATTTTCCACTGCCCGGTCAAACCTGCATTGAACCTTTCCGGAGTTTCGAGTGCCCACCCAAGATAAGGGATTGGCTTTGGAGGGGAATTTGATCATCCAAAAAGTTAGCATGTATGGTCTTGAAAGACAAGAAAGATGTCTCATTGCGTTTCACCCTCCCTTCTTTTTCAAGATTACTTGTGATTTCATTGAAATCACCTAGCATGAGCCAAGCTCCCATGCGGTTTAAATTCATTCGAGTCAGGCATTCCCATACATTTTCTCGCTATTCAATAACCAATCTCCATAGACGAAACTGATGAAAATCTTATGTCCTTTTATGGTTGCCTCAATATCGATCATTCGATTATTGGAGTATAAAACAATACCAACAAAAAAAATCCAAATAAAAAAAATGCTAGTCCACCGCTTCGATCCTTAGGTTCCTCGGTGAATAATTTGTTACAACCAAATTCAAAATGAAATTTTTAAAGAAACGAAAAATAATTGCTTCTAAAAAAAAGAGTAAAACAAAGATGCAATTCCCATAAGTGTTGCATGGTCAAGTATGATCCGGCGCCCTGACAATACCAAGCTATAACATTCTTATTTTTTTACTGGATGTTTTTTTAGACACCACTGAACCCGAGTTGGGCTTCTTCTTTTGAAGGAAACAATTTGAATTTTTAACGCGAATCTTGTAGGTTGAAAAAGAACATTTTCAGATTTTTAACTGATATATACACAATATATTTATTATTTAAAATAACTAAAATTTAACAATAAATTATTTATTAACTTTTATCGTTGTACTTAACACGGGGGATGACTTCGTAGTACCACCGCTATTATAACTACTCAAATTAGAAAACTTTTGCCCACCTTAGAACATGATTATTGGGGTTTCTTAAGAGTTTCTTAAGAGGGGACCACCAACAATCCAAGAAACCGTTTTCAAAACCTCCTAATTAAGAGTTATTTTTTGCACTGTTCACGGGTCCCACTGACACGCGGCGGTCCGCGATTAGTTCGTTTTAATTTTTCTTTTCTAAATCCGACAAAAAAAATAATAATAAGAATCTCAAATAGATTTTTAGGGTTAATCATGCACTTAGGTTCGACTTAGAGCCAATAGCATATATGAACTTCCAAGCTGTCTTGGATAAATATTTCGTATGTAAACACAAAAACAAAAAAAGCAATCCAAGATAGACATCCATGAGGCTTGTTTTTATTCGTGTATGAGAGCTAGTTCTAGTTATTATATAAGAAGATGATATTTCAGTGATGCATTAGTTATGTATTGAAATAGCTAGATTTAAACCCCAAAAAATGTATTGAAATAGTAAACATATATAAACTAAATGATATGTATAGGTAATACACTAGCTAATCTCAAAAATATTGACTCTTTAAAAGTTTGGATGATGAAGACAGGAAGTTATTCCACTAAGTCCACACCTAATCATTATATTTTGGATTAGTCTAATCATTTGTCATAAAATGATTATATTCTCCGATTAATGTTGCTTTTGGCACGTACGACTGCAGTTATACAGAAAATCGTAGCAATCAGTAGAAAATGCTTAGGTAAAAGACCCACGTTGCTTAAAAGTTTGTTACTAAAATAAACTAAGGAGAATTTAGAAAATGTGACTTCATACAAAGTCTACTAAAAACATGATTTTAATTTTTTTATGTATATCTTTCTAATATATTTTATTTTGCATATATTCTCTTCTTTGGATTTCATTTCTCCCTCCCAAAAGCATTAGATTTAGAATCTATTAATTTTAAATTGGTATTTTGTGCTTATACTAGATTGAAGTTATATATTTTAACTCTATATTTATGCTTTAGCACTATTTTATCTTAAAATTATATTTTGACTTTTTCAGATTCAAAATATTCTTCACATTTTCTAAGCATACATATTTTTCATATCTGAAATTATTGATATAGTAGACTTCAAAGGTATTAACTAATTTTATTTCATGTATTTTAAATAATTTTAATCATTTGTTAATATTATTGTATTTTATTGATAATCTTATTAGCGTATAAACTTAGCAGATTTTATTAGCATACTTTCTATAATTATTAAGATTGCAAATTATCATATAAAAATAGAAAAATCTTATACATTTTGTTTTATAATAGATTATCATCATTATATATATTTGTAATTTACTATTTTGATGCATATTTTTTAGACATAGTATTTATCTTAATTGTATTTTGCTTGTACGATATTATTGATTTTTGAGCTATCAAATTTATTACAACATATTCTAATCAATACAAACATTAACTCCACCATGACTATGATTCATAATTATATAAAACTCATTCATAAGCAAATATAATAACTAATACACATGTGAGAACAAAAAAAAAATCTATAAAACCTTCCCAAGAAGTCTCAAAAGTAAAACCAATCACGACAATTTTCTAAGAAGTCGAAGAAAATTTATTTTAGTTGTGTTTCAATTATATAATATTATATGAAGTCTTAAGAGTAGAACTACAAGTGCAGACTTACCATAAAGTTTACACTTATTAGTTAACAAATTAATAAAACAAGAAATATTTTAATTACATGATTATAACTTATCAACTTTTAAAATTCATTAGGATAATTAGTATTCATTAACACAAAATTTAAAACAATAAAATCAATAAAAACATAATGAATAAATCACAAAATATTTTTTTTAAGAATTTTTGATATAGACGCTCAATATGGTAAACAGTAGACTACATGTTCACTCTAAAACAATATAATGACAAGGAAATCTACTATTTAGGTTATTCTTTGCAACTAAAAGATTTGTAGATATTCGAAATAATTTGGCGAGTAGACTGTGCAATAAATTTACAAAAAAAAGAATAGTTTTGCAATTGACCACAATTTGCTTGGAGTTTGAATTTTGTATAGTAGATTTTCCGCGTTTTATTAATTTTTTTTTTAAAATTGAGAGGTCGGTTTTTACAATTGAACGATTTTGACTTTCTAAAAGTAGGCTTCATAAGAAGTCCACATCATTATAGACTTCATCTGTTGTCTACTCGGAAACCTTATATGGTTAGTTTTGTGTTTGACGAAAATTAAAAATTAGTCTTTTTGAAGTCTACTTTATTGCGGACGTAGACTTAACTAGAAGTTTACACTTATTTTGACTTTTTGGTTAATCTTTTAGATTTTTAATCAAATATAAAAATAACTTATCTTTGTAGAGTAGATTTTTGGTGATGTCTACAAAAAGAACTTAAAGTTTTGGTCAAATGCAAAAGTAACATCTTATAGACTTATAGTTAAGTCTGATGTATGCAAACTTCAGATGAAGTTTACTTTAAAAAGTCAAAGATGCGGTTAAATACAAAAACTAACCTTATATGTAGATTTCTTTTTAAATATACCATATTTTTTTGCTTTCAAAGGTAAGTGTGTGTAATAATTTGAATTTGGTCAATTGCAAAAACTCAAATGTGCATTGACTGACTGTCGAGTAACTCTACGCCTAATTGTTAACATACTAGTAAGTCTACTGATGTAAGCTTGTTTCCAGATTTTTCCACCGTTTGAATTTGAATATCACCAAATTAAAAGATGGTCTAGCGTTTCTAAGTGAAAATCACCAAAGCATGAACGTTTTGTTCTTGAAAATGAAGGTTATAGGAGTTTTTAAGATGATAATAAAGAGGAAATGAAGCTTAGTTGATATAAAATGAGGAAAATATACACAAATTTAATGTCTGAACTTTTAAAACTCCAAATTGCTTGTTAATAGTGGTTGAATAAATTGATTATAATGGTATTTTTTTAATAAGTAGAAATATTAAGAGTGTTTATTTTATTTTTAACAATGTTTGAGAAAAATGATATTTTGTAAATATTTTGAAGAGTTAAAGATTATGTTGGAGTTTTTGACAGATATTATTGACAAAAATGAGTTATGTTTGCATTTGAATTCAAATTATAAGTCATTTTAGAGAAGCCCTCATAAATTTAAGTGATTTATAACATTTTTAGTGAACCTCATTTTGAGGGTGACGAATACTCAAAATGAGGGTTTGAAGGTTAGTTATTACAAAAACAAATCTCAAATTTATCTTATATGTTTTATGTAATTTGATTTCAGTACTTAACTTTAATATAAATTAATTATAGTCATTATACTATATATAGATAAATAATACATACACATTAAAAATACTAAACATAATGTTCATAAATACAATTTATTATAACACACAACTACATAATAATAATATAAAAAATGATTGTTGGCTACATGAAGTATTGACCATCACTTGGCTAGTCATGCAAACTAAACTAATGTATACTTAACTACACGAAGTATATATTATTCATGATAACATCCCTCAAGTTAATGATCTTATGTGGCTAACATCACAAGTTTAATTTAATTAATCCAAAAAGTGACATGGACGTCAGGACGTTAAATATGTTTAATTCTCCCGTTTTTCAATTAAAGTTCAGTCAACCTTACCATAATTTAACTAAAATTTTACCCAAACCATCTCAATAAAAAAAATGAAATTTGACCACAAATTTTGAAAATCGACCCAAAATAACTGTTAAATATCGGGAAGTTGTCTCTTTCTCAGGACAAACGGGAAAAATCTAAGAAATTAGAGTTTCGATTCAAATTGGTGGAAGAGAAAGGAAGTTGATGAAATCGTGTATTGTTATTGACCAAATCGAGGGAGGGAGGGGTTAATCGATTTCAGATTGATCAACACCCGTCTCTCTCTCTCTCTCTCTCTCTCTCTCTCTCTCTCTCTCTCTCTCTCTCTCTCTCTCTCTCTCTCTCTCTCTCTCTCTCTCTCACACACACACACACACACACACTTGATTTTGGTCAATAACCTGATTTCACCAACTTTTCTTCTCTCTCTCTCCAATTAGAATTGAAACTCTAATTTTTTAAATTTTTCCTCTTTGTCGTGAAAAAGAGATGATGTCCCCCATATTTAAAATTTTCTTAGCCAAATTTTATTTTGTTTTATTGGGCTGGGTCGGGTCAAATTTTAGATAAATTATGTTGAGGTGTGTCAGATTTTAATTGTTCAGTGAGAGAATTAAAGATATAATTAATGTCTCTAACATCCACATCACTTTTTGGATTAATGAAATTAGTTTTGTGATGTTAATTACATAACATCATTAAGTTGGGAGATCTTGATATGCATAACATATACTTCGTGTAGTAGGTATACATTATTTTAGTTTACATGGTTAGCCATATAGTGATCAATACTCCAACAATCATTTTTTCTAATATAAAACACACATTAATTCAACAAAATACAGATTACTCAATATTGTTATTTCTGTAGTGTTCCTATATATGATTAATCAATGAATTCCAAAGTAAGAAATAAGTCTCTTAATTTTGTATCTGAAGATTACGAGTTAAAACTCTTGAAATCTAATATTTTCATTTATCGTCATTTCAACGGTTGCTTATGGTGCTGGTCATCCATCTTTAACTGGTGTATTGATATCACGTTAATCTTCAATTATCATGTTATCATAACGTATGTTGTCATATATAATGCAATACCTCTTGTTCCAGTAAAGTGATAATCATTACTGTAAAATTTGAACTTTTAATCTTTCATTTGTAAGATATTGTTCAATATATTATAATTGTTGTATGAACTAATATTTTTTTTTTAATATTTATATATCTTACATATTAATAATATATAATTAAGATATATTTGAAACTTAGGTGGAATACAGTTAAGGACTAAAGTGATAAAAAAAATATTAGTAGAATTATATGTAAGTTGCAAATTTATAAGGATTAAACTAAAACATAAATAGTGTTTTGAGGTTTTAATAGCCCAAACTCAAATTTGAGGTTTTCACTATTCAGTCTCTCAAAATTTGAGGGTTTGAGAGATTCTCAAAAAATAAAAAATCTCAAAATTTGAGGGTTTGAGAGTCTTCTAAAAAAAGAAAAATGATTACTAACCACCAAGTATTGATTAACGCATGGTTAACCATGTAAACTAAACTAATGTATATGTAGCTACACGAAGTATATGTTATGCATGACAACATCCATGAACTTAATGATGTTATATAATTAACATCACAATTTTAATTTCATTAATTTAAAAAGTGACGTTGACGTCTGAAACGTTAACTATGTTTAATTCTTCTATTCATCAATTAAAATTTGATCCACCAGAATGTAATTTAACTAAATTTTTTTAGTTTTTTTTTCGTGATGAGTCAAATTTTAATTAAATTATAGTCGGATGAATCAAATTTTAATTGAAAACTCTTAATATGTTTTATTAGGGTATGAATTAAAAGCTCTCCCATTTTTTCTAAGAAATATACGATAACTAAGTAGGAAATAGTATATGGTCTTCTAGGTAAAGGCCTAGGATTCTCAATTGCGACTTATTCTTCGACATTACTGTACATCGTCATCTTTCAATTAGATTAGTCTAGGCAGTGTTCTAAAAAGTTCTCTAAACGGTGCTTAGGCACTAAATCTTCTAAATATCATTATTCATAAATTATATTAATTAATATATTCTAATATTTTAAAATAAAATAATATAAATTTTATAACTAGTAAATAATGATATTTATTATAAGATATTATATATATCAATATACAGTTATAATTTCTATATGAACCGTGTAACTAATAATCTAGGCGTCCGTCAATTCGTTTAGTGTCAAGCACTTTGTCGTAATAAGATTTATAAATTTTTGTTCAATAATATAATTGAACTATATACACGGACAACAAAGTAAATATTTAATAATAAATGTTTATACCTAGCCACTTAGGTCCAACTAAAAATCCATAGCCGACATGAACATGGAATTAGTTTCTAGACGCAATGTCTTAATATCAATTAGGTATAATCAAATCAACTAAATAAATTATTTGAAAAATGGGTATAAAAAGAAGATCGTTATTGACATGACATCCTCGATTAACTAAATACGGAATGCAGCATCAAAAGCTCAATCATATTCAATCAAAACTGCTGCTATAGTTTAATAATGATGTTAATTTGGTGTATTGCAATACACGGTTCACACCCTCCCACACAAGCACTACCTGTAATATAAGGCATATTTATAAAATCGTTTCACGTATTATAAACTAGAAAACAACAAGAGTTGAGATTATATTGTCTTATAAACGTGAGAAGAAGTTAATTTTATTTTTCTTACTTCATTTTCTTACAATTGATATGAGATGGTATTTATAGGGGAGATGATCTGAGACACGTATAAAGGGAGATGACAATGTTATCGAAGTTTATGACATGTGTTTCTTCACATGTTGCAAGAAGGATAATA